>BQNB010067606.1:3508-34144 GCA_026074375.1 Tanacetum coccineum | reverse complement strand
TTAGTGGTCGTTCTCATATCTTGTGCTATTGATCTATGAAGTAACGCCCTCGAATATTCAACATTCCGCTGCTACCCAGATTTGGGGATGTTACATCAAGATGAACTCGTGTGACATGAACAGAAAAAATGCCATTGTCATCAAGACTCCAACTCCACGAATCAAGCCTATCATAAAGATGAACCTGACCTAAATTCGAAACCAAAAAGTTTAAGCTAACTTCATTTCGAGAATCCACAACTTGCCTTTTCTAATTCCAAACCCATGAGCCATTAACACTCCTATCTGAAAGCAAGCACTCCTCATTTGCATCTAAATGATATAATCTGTTAAACCTTGACATCAAGGGGCCATTACCATTCCAACTATCTTTCCAAAACCGAGTTGATGCACCGTTACCCACCTTACGACATAGAGTGCCCATCGGAAGAAAATTACGATCATGTAACATAGAATACGATGAAATAATAGAGGACCAAACACCATTGCAATTACACCCTTTCAAATCAAGACCCGCTTTCACACTATGAATAGTTATAATCACACGAGCCCATAGCATATCTGGATTAATAACTAATTTCTATCTCCTCTTTTAGAGAAGAGCGAGATTGAAAGATTTCAAACTTCCAATATTCAGCCTACCCTTCTCAAATGACGCCAAAACGTTCTCTCATTTAATCCATGCCATATTCATTTTTTACTTCACACGTTTATGTTTTGCCGCATCAATCACCGCACGATTGAGAACAAAATTTGTCATCCAAGTTTGCGTCAAAGGCGAAGACCCAGTCAGATGCACACGCACATCAAGGAGTGGGGGCCTAGATAGTATATCAATTCCCACTAATTTTTTATAAATCCTTTAAATTTCTAATAAAGTGATTTATAATAAAAAAATATTAATAAAAATTTAAAAAGATAAGAATATACAATATAAAAATAAAAATAAATAAATTACAAATAAATATAATAAAAATAATGAAATAATAATAATAATAATAAAGGTATTGATAATAATAATAATAATATATGTAATATTAGGTATTTTTTTTTAGTAAACTGCAAAAATCAATTATGTGGTTTAAACATATTTTAACAAAAATCATCCATGTGGTTTAAATGACATTATTACCTTCCATAATTAATGGTAAGGGGCGTATTCTGTCGAACGTTCCATCACTCAGGATTAGTGCCAACGGTATCGGCTAGGGATGGTTAGCGCCAAAAGCTACAAACCACAGGAATGATTTTTGCTGTTTACTCTAAAAAATATGATTGCTAAAATTTAAAAACTTAAAAAAACAAGTAATGTTTTAGACCAAAATGACTTTAGAAAAGATAATGTAATCTATTAAATATTTAATTACAAATTAAACTACTAACTATATTTATTTATTTTGAACATAACTACTAACTATATTCACTCCCACTTATTCCACATCTATATATACAGAATAACTAAATTGCACACACAAATTAACTCTCCTATACATTGTTGTCGTTATACATCGTTAATTGTCTAGTGTTTTACAAACACGTTGAGCGCTTATTTTAACAGAAGTGACATATTCATACTAAGAAATTAAAAATAGACATTAGTACGAAAGCGGAAATAGAGAAAACCAAAAAACAAAAGCGAAAATTATAGCCAACCTATGTGTGAGATATTGTAAGATTTATTATTATTTTATTTTTTGATCTAAGTACTCACAAATTCAAAAACTTTTATAACATATAAATATACTATACTGGATATGATAGTGTCAAAATAGAAAGACAAAATATTTGTAATAAACGTAAAATGGATTAAAAAGTTTTTTTCTAAAATTTTAAAAATTTTCAGAAGATAAATGATGTTGAATTGTTGATAGATAGAAGACGTAGAAAATAATTTGTTTCTAAAAGTGTATAGTTTTGATGAAAATAAATTATGAAAAAATGTGTGCGCACTAAAATATTGTAAATAGACTTTTTATGCATCAAAAATTTGTTTGTAAATCCATTTTTATAATACTTGCGTCAAAAGTTCTGTGTACATAACATATTAGAATTTAAAATTTTGGTGTATCAAATGTTTTTTACGTATTTAAATATTATTTTTTGAGAAAAAAAACTCTAGAGAAAATCAAAATCATAAAAACTTACTTCACTATTTTTTCATCCACCACATTCCTTATATTTTTAAAACATTTAAATTTTTTTGGAGAGCTTGACATAGAGGGAAAGAATAATATTTTTTATTTTTTTTTCCTTTCGAAATAAAGTTCCGCCGAAACATAAAAGGATGTTGGAAAAAAACATAAGGGGATGAGTGAAATTTTAAGTGAGAGTTTTTATGTAGGTCTTATAAATGAATTTATCTATCCATCTATTAGGCTGGACGGAGTGGGTTACCACTCACATTTTATAGACAATTCTCTCAATTAATATACAATCTCTCTAAACTTCACAATCTCCATTTTATTTTCAAAAAACATGTCTCACCAAAACACTCCCCGACCCAACAAACGTCAACCAAGAAACTCCAACACGAGCAATTCGCCGACACCCGAAGGCACGTTTACGCTCCGAAACCCATCACCGAACACGAACTTATTACGGCCACATATCACCAACCTTACCCAAACCAACCATACCGAAACCCAGCACCGGCACCGGAATAATACGGGTTTCACGGTTACGGGTCACACCCAAATGCGTTTCAGGATTACTCGTCCCAACATTCCTCGTTTCCATTTAGCTACCAAGATTACGTCTCATAAACCCAAATGGGTGGTCCGTCATCACAACCACGTACGAAACCAGCCATGTCTCCGATTAATGCATTTCAGGTAGAAGAGTTGTACACGCCTGAATTTTTGGACTCTTTTCAAGAAAACACCGGTTATTGGCAACAACCCGAACCTCACGAATCTCCGGTTGAACAAGTCGTGACCTCACCAACGAGGAAGAATAAGGCGATCCGTAACCGCCAAAAGAAGGCGATTGAAAGCGATGATGCACCCCGACAGACTGCGTGGACAACAGAGGAAGAAATTGCGTTGACTAAAGGTTGACTTGCCGTTTCTGAAAACAGCAAACATGGTAACACGAGGAGGAAAGATGGCTTTTGGTGTGAGGTTTTTCAGTACATAGAGAGCAAAACAAAACAGTATGGGCGTTGAACATACGATATGGTGTGTAGAAAATGGAAGACGATGCGCCCGTCCATGATTCGGTTTTGTGAAATTTACAATAACGTAATGCGTATGGCGCGGAAGAGTGGAGCCGGAGACGAAGATTACGTTCAAAGGGCAATGATTCACTATGAAATTGAAACCGAACTTCCCTTTAAACTTCATCATTATTAGGAGATTTTAAAAGATCGTCCGAAATGGCAAGAAATAGCAATTCCAAACTTCAACACAAGGTCTGAGGGAGGTAGCTAGAGAAACAAGTCATCTGGTTCTAGTTCATTCAACACAGAGTCTAGGGAAGCTAGTATTAATCTAAATACTAATGTTGGCGACAACGATAAAGATGAGGTGTAGGAAATTCGACGACCAAAGGGCATGGACAAAGCGAGAGCTGCTGAGAAAAATAAAGGGTCAAAAACGTCAGGATCGTCAACTATAAATGAGGATGCATTGGCTAGGTTGATGGTAACCGAGATGACAGCTCAGGAGAAAGAATAACGCTTAGCGTTTTTAGACATCAAAAGGAGGGAGGTTGAACAACCAAACATGAGGTTCTATCTCTAGCCATACGATCACTTGACCGGGGACCAGCGAAATGCAATGGATGAAATAAGGGCAAAGATCAAGGCGAAGTATAATTTGTAGTATTAGTTTACGTTTAAGTTTTTATTTATCTATGTATCGTATCGTTTTTATTTATCTATGTATCGTTCAAGTTTTTAATGAATGAATAAAAGTTTTTAATCTAGTTTACGTTTTTATTAATTTCGTATGTTTACGTTTACGTTTTTAGTTTATGAATGAAAGTAATTAAATAAAAAAAATGATAAGTAATGTGAGTTTGGTATGTAACGTGAGTTGTTATTAAGGTTGTAAGGTGAGTTATAAAGTTGGAGAGAAAAAGCTGATGCAGCGCTGACGTGTAAAATGAGTGTGTCACCACCCCTCCATCTAGCCTTAAGGGCATCCTCAATGCATTGAATTATTTTGATTTTAATACATTGTCAAGTCAATGCCATGTCAACAAGTATTATGTTTCTAAAAGTTCCTACAATGCATTGAGCTATATTGATTTAATCAACTGGCACATCACTATCTCACTTTCATTAAAGTAATATATAATATATACTCTACTATGCACTAACACATGTGAGGCTGGCCCACATAGTACGTATATTTCATCTTGCTTCAGTGAAGCACGCATATTCAATGAACGAGTGAGCTGGAAGCTTTACAATGGATTAAACTCATAAATGGTCTCATTGTACCTTGCCACCTAGACCCATTGTGGATGCCCTAATACTATTAAAACAAGGTTTATGCCTATGTCATCTTTAACTATGTGTGTAACCTTTGCCCTTTTTGTGTTCTGAATATTTCATTTATAGTCCTTTGACTATTTGATGCTTGTCGGTTTATTCAGATTTCGTACCGTGTTGACGGTGGTGATTTTATGAGAATTATGGTGATTTATGGTTTATTGTGATTAATAATCCCTTTTAGAAGGTATTATTGTGTTATTTGTATTCCAGATGGTTCGACTCGTGAATTTTGAAAAATGCCAAAAAACGAGTCTGACACGTCCGTTAATGTCTAGATGAGTTTTGAAAGGGTTTAAAGTGAAAATATGTCGTGCAAATACTCTAGGTTAATGGAAAAGTATTTTTAAGGTGAATAAAAATGCTAATTAACTTTGGGGTAAATTTTACGGTTGAGTTTTACGAGTATTTAAGTGATCCCGACACGAAAAGAAAGACCCGAGACCCCCTTGGATCCCATGACCGGTCATGTAGAATCACATGGCGGTTCTAGTCTCTTCGGAGGCAGAAGTCAAGAGAAGACAAGGAGGCTAACTTTTAGCTAATGTGTCCCAAGGTTGTACATCTATAATGCTTATCACTAGACAATTTCCTTCATTTCATTTTCATATCAAAAAAAAATATCTCTCTTCCTCTTCCTCTTCCTCTTAGCGTCCAAACTAGGCAACATACACACTCTTATAATTTTTGAAATTTTGATAAAAAGCATGAAGATTGATGATATATTGGGTTGATTCTAGTGCTCGGGTATTCATTTAAACAACGTTTGGGTTGTCCGGTTCGTGTTGAAATATACATTTTTGAAGATTTTCTTGTAAGTTTTCAAATTTAAGTTTCGTTTGTTCTTTTGGGTTTATTTTTTATGCATAGATGTTAGTTGTACAAGTTGATCGTCGAGAAAATCGATTTTTGGAAACGAAATGAATAAAAAGAGGGTGTTTGGTTCGTTGGATTAAAAAAGGAAAATAAGGGTTTTTATAGTTTTGATGTTGTGGTCGTGATGGTTGAATAATATATGATGCTAGATAGCTTTTTTTTTTTATAGTAGCTTGTATAGTTTATTCAGGCTTATTTTTAAGCTATTTCTTGGCTTATTTTGGGCTTATATGCCACAAAATTTCCAAAAATCACTAGGAAAGTGATTTTGATTATTTTGTGTTATGGCGTATGTTGTGGACTATTTTTTAGGCTTATGGTAGTAACCAAATGCGATACGTAGCTTATTAGCTTATGTTTAAGCTTAATATACATAATTTTGAGCTTATGGACTCAAGGCCCAATAAGTCTATTTAAGCTGTGGCTTAATGAGAGGGTTTATTGTGGTCCGGATTATTTTCTACTTATTGGTATAAGCTTATGTATGTAAATAGACCTTGGTTTTGGACTTGGATCGTATTTTGGACTTATAAATATCTTAATGGACATTTGTTGGGCCTTAAAGCCCAATAAGCTATATTTAGTCGTTATGAGAGTTTTGACGGACTTTTGAAAGTGAAAATGTATTTACGAAGTGATATTGAACGATATTTTAGGAAAAATGTGTTAGTAAACATTAAAGATTGAGATTTTAGAGTTTTGTCGAAAAGTGTCGAATTTATGAAAAGTGTTGAAAATAAGGTTTGAAACCTTGGAAAACGTTGTATGAGCGTACGGGTCATGTCGAAATTTCGTAAAAAGTTTATACTTAGAAATTTTCCTAAAAACATGATTTTTGATTTTAAATAATAAAATATTATTTAATTATTTTATTTATTTAATAAATTCACTAAAAGACAAAAAATATAATTTTTCTCGAAACTTCTCGAATATGTTTACTATGAGTAAACGTTTCATTTTCAACTCTAATATGATTATTTTGAGGTGACTAAGGTTACCGAATGGACTTATCGAGATATATTTATAATTATTAATTATAAATATTTACTTATATTACTTATCTATTTTCTCTAAATAGTATAAGTATGTATTATTGATTTATTCATCTCTATTTTCTATATCTCTCTTATCTATTCCTTTATTATCATCACTCTCATCTCTTTCTTATTATTTTACTCTTTTATACTCATATCTTTCTACTATTTTCTCTATCTCTCTAGATCTTATATCTCAAATTTCTCTTTCATCTCTTTCTTTATTTCTCACTAACATCTTCTTCTCTCTATTTCTTATACTATTATCTCTATATCATTCTCAGTTTTCTATCTTTCTGTCTTTCTCTCTATTACCTATTTCACTCTCTTGTATAAGTCTACTATTTATTTCATTTTATCTTATATTATAATCATAGAGTATGTCATCTGTTTTTCTAGAGATAACTCCTAGACTCATAGTTCTTTCTATCTGTCTATCTATCTATCTTTTTTTTTATTTCTATCTCTCCTATACTATTAATATCTATTATATTCTATCACTATATCTCTATATACATACTTTTCTCATATTATTCTTCTAGTTTATCTTCTTTCTCTCTAGTTTCATATACACATACACCTCGTAATATGCTCTTTTTCGAGTCTACACTTGTGAATACTATGAACTTCATTACAGTTGATATCGCAGAGAGCGATCATCTCCTCGTATGTCGTCAACCACCTCCGAATCCGTACACTTAGACACTCGCTCACGAGTACAAACTTACTTTTCTATATCACACAAATCCGACTAATTGATCAGCACAACGCGTTCTAAAGCCTATCACTATAGTCTGATCATCTCGTTCATATCGACAGATACACAAAGGTCTGTCTATGTGTCCTACACACGAGCTACTGATCACTCATTATTCAAACCACTATGAGAAGAGCTAACAGCTTATTAATCTCTGACACTCTCTGACCATGGTATTCGCTATCCCAGTATGCGGTTCGATACTAGCGTTCGTGATGAGATCATATTTTCTATTATGCGCGAGCTATTCTTAGATTGCATGACACTTAGAGATGAGTCTGATCGTATATAGCTTATCTTCAAAGAGACACACCACTTCTGACTCTATATAGCAAGTACAGTAACAATTTATACTCATCGAACTAAGCCCCTGATCAATGCGTTCTATAGGTGTTTCACCATCTCATTATACGATATCGCAGCTATAGTTTAGAGTACCAGTCTCAAAAATCTGTATTATAGATACGCGTACAATTCTTTCATGAATAGTTACATTATATCTATGATATATCTCTGGTTCCAAGAACTATTTTATATCCGGCAATATTGATTCACTGGGAGAAACAATTCCACGACTACATATGTCAGTTGTGCGAAACTAATTAATGACATGCGAATCATCAAGATACCATATGACCTGAATGCACTCAGAGACCCTCAATTTATAATTAGGGCTGCTACTATCAAGAGTGATGAAAATGCTCAATTCCTTTTGGGATTCGAGTTGATTAGGAGATGAAGATCGAGATTTAAGTTATACCTTAGATGAAATGGAGTGAGTGAACTTGATAGATGTGAGTCGAGTGGAAAAATGTTCGTGTGTGTGTTTTGAGTGTGTGTAGGGATCGTGTACAGTGAATGGGACGAATGATGATTGGTATAGTGGTATAAACGATTTCTAACTTTGACACTTTTGGCCCCTCATCTACACACAACTTATTAATCTTGCCAATTATGTTTTATAAGGTATATTCAAGATAAACAAATAGCACACTTGGTCCCTAATGTTTTAAACTCTCATACCTATAGACATAATTTAGCAAAACTACACCCTAAAGGCATAAAACAAGTAACACATAAAGCACAATCGGGTTAAACTTAATTAACTTTCTATCATGAGATATTACGTTATCGTTTGAAAATCTTTTTCCCTTTTTACAGCTCATTTGATCATGACAAAGAAATTTGACATTCTCTCCCCCTCAAACAATGACCCGTTTTCTATTTAAAGAGCTGTAGACATTGTTTGAGAAGTCAAATGTATTTTGAAAAGTATTTTCAGATGATGGAATGATTTTGTATGTGACAAAACAACAAACACCAAGATAAATAAGATTTCTCTTATTTATTCACATAGATGCACTGAAACGTACACTTATGGATATAGGAAGCACGGGTTGTGATGCAAAGTAATCACAAGCCTTTGCATGGTCATAAAGTAGACCATGCCCGAGAATAAATTCCCGTTGAGAGGCCAAGTTTTCTTTTTGAAATACTTGCCTTTAAGATGATGACCGGGTTGCTATCTGAAATAATAGCAAGCCATTTGGCATGTTTTGAAAACATTTGTTTGAAACTTCTGCTCGAACTTCAATTACAGGCTTATATCATTGTAAATGACATTTCAAAGACCAGTAAATGTTTATCGATTTCAGAAGACATGCCATTGTAAAACTTCTTTTTGAGAATTTTTCCTCATTTTTTAATTTTTGTATTTTGTTAGTTTGGAAAAAAATATATATAAAAAGAAAATCTTTTTGTTTTTTTGATTTTATAACAAACTAATAGAAAAATGAAAATCTTTTTGTGTTTTTCTTATTTAAGTATTTACGAATGATACAAGATATTTGAATAGGTACCACCACTATTCATCAACTTCATCTGCCAAGTGTTTCAGAGTACCCTCCGTTAAAACTCCGCAATCCCCGCATTGTTATAAGAAATTCAATTCTTCTCGGGCCAAAGAGCTTTAGTGAAGATGTCCGCCAATGTGTATTCCCGTATTGACAAAAGTAAAAGTTCAATCACACATTCTAACATGCCCTTGCTGAAGTGAAACCTGAGATGTCTAATATTCTGGATCTGGAAAGTTTTAACCATTGTTTGCGACAGCATAAGGCAATAGCGCTTTTGTTATCACAGTGACATTGAATTTTATTGAATCCAAAGCCATAAGTCTGGGGGGTAATTAAGTTGTGATCTCATCCAAAGACTTGAGCACAACAACGGTAAAAAGCCAATATATACAGCTGTCCGTACTGGATATCGCAGCGCTTTTTCTTTGCCATTTTAGACGACCAGTCTTACATCAATCACCCAAAAGTTGTATACAGCCATAATGTACTTACGGCCTGTAAATCTTGTACACCCAGCATGATATGGTATCTGCAAAATGCTGTTAGTCTCCAAGTTGTGTGAACAACATAGTTGCCTGAATGGGGTAGTATTTGTAACACAGCAGTGAAAACTAAAACAGATGATTGATGGGACTGCCAAAACTAAGATCAGTTGTATGCTTTATCTTAAGCATGAAATCAACACTATGCACAATGCCAAATGTGAAACAAAATGATTCTGGATTGATTCACTCAACACTACTGTAGTGATCCACTTGCATATGATTCAAATGTCTCACACCTATCAGCACATAATTACATAATCATGCTACAACTCTAAACTAACCATTCCACATATTTCCACTACACTTTTTGCTGACAAACACTACAAACATGAATCGTGACCTTACTCTCCACAACAACATTTATTGAGAATTTAACCAACACACTTACCCTACTCCCCAATCATACAAATATACCTACCCATCAAACAAACAATCAACGTCAAACAACATCAAATACAAAGGAACCAAAAGCTTCATTTCAAGACGAGAAACAAAAGGATTTATGAAGAATAAAGTAAGTGTTTGTGGTTCAGAATGTTTAGGGTCGACAGAATAGAGGTCTGGGGAACAATGCACGGGGTGGAGGTACAGCTGGTTACGGGGGAGCACATAACAGAGTTGGGAATGCTAATCCAGGTCAAGCAAGGCAGATTAAGTGCTACAACTGCAACGGTATAGGCCACATAGCAAGGAACCGCACTCAACCCAAGCATCCACAGAACTCTAAATACTTCAAAGATAAGATGTTGCTGATGCAAGCTCAGGAGAATGGGGTGGCATTGGATGAAGAGCAGTTATTGTTTATTGCAGGTGGACAAGACAACGCTATTGATGAAGATGTGGATGAGCAACCTGTTTAGGAATTAGCACTCAATGTGGATAATGTGTTTCAAGCTGATGATTGTGATGCTTTTGATTCTGATGTTGATGAGGCTCCCACGGCACAAACTATGTTCATGGCTAATCTATCATCCGTAGATCCTGTTTATGATGAAGCTGGTCCATCTTATGATTCAGACATTCTATCTGAGGTACACGACCATGATCACTATCAGGATGTTGTTTGTGAACATCATAAAGAACACGAGATGCATGACGATGCACAACCAACCTACGTTGTTGGTTCACATGATGATTATATGAGTGATAGTAATATGATTCCGTATGATCAGTATTTAAAGGACAACGCAGTACTAGTTATACAAAGTAACGTATCTTCTGTTCCAAATGATGCATACATGATGATATTTAATGATATGCATGAACCGCATGCCCAATCTGTCTCTGACACAACACGAAACATAGTAGTTGATAATTCATTAACTGCTAAACTTGCAACATATAAGGAACAAGTTGAACTGTATGAAAGACGGGCCAGGTTTGAATTAACGGAAAGAGAACAAAAGATTGATGAACAATTAAGAATAGTTATCACTGACCGTAATATTAAGGAAGAAAATTTGAAAAAGGAACTTCATTCTGTAAAAATGCAACTTGCTTCCACCATCAACCATAACAAGTCAATGGTAGAAGAAGATACGTCTTTGAAAAAGCATTTTAAACAGAAAGAAAACAAATACCTTGAAGAATTTTTAGACATGAAAGCTTTAAAAGAAAAGGTCAAGGATAAATTATACAAACAAGACCAGTCTCTTCAAACAGTTCACATGTTGTGTAAACCAAAGCCCTATTATAATGAACAGAATAAGGTAGCTATTGGCTACAAGAACCCTTTATGCCTCACCCGTGCAAAGCAAGTTCAGCCTGCTCTATATAATGGTCATGAAATTATCAAAAACAATCATGTCCCGGCTATAGTGCACAACACAAAGGATACCCTAGAGATAGCTGACATCACTAGGAGGACAATGAATGACAAAATGAAAGACCCAGAATGTGTGAATCATAAGGTCAAGATTGCACCACCTGATTACTCGAAAGAGAATTATTTAGCGACCTTCACACCACAGAAGCAATTGACCCCTGAGCAAATATTTTGGTCTCAATATCTCATCAAGATGAAAACAAAAGCTCTCAAAAAGCAGACCATAACCTCAAGACCTATCAAAGCGTTGACGGTGTATCCGATAAATACACCTGCAATGCTTGTCCCTAGGGTGCTTCCAACAAAGAGTCAAGTGAAAATTAATATTTTTACACTCATACAACTCTTTTTGGAATTTGAAAAAACCTGAAAAAAGAGAATTACACCAATTGGGCTCACTGAAGGGGAAAAGGGTTTTAAACAAACCAAGGAATGTTATCTCACGGAGGTCATTCTATTTTTTAAAACACTTAAAGAACATTTTGAGGGCATTCAAAAGGCTCTAACTAAAGAAATTAAAGAAATGAAAGATTTTTTGAAGAATTGGAAGCTGAGGTTGACCAAAACGTTGTTGATAGGAAACATGATGAGATTGAATGGAAAAACCTTCTTATTGCACATGATAATTTAATTGCAGATTGCTTGTCCAAAGAAGTGTTTTATGTTGCAACGAATTCTGAGCTTAATGTATCTAGATTTACTGAAATGCATGATGCTCACACTATTGTCGAGGCACGTTGTCTGGAACTTGAAGCTGAGCTTTCTAATTTACGTGATAAGATTCAAAAAGATAATCATAATGAGTTAGTTAAACTGTTTTCCAATCTTGAGGTAAATCACTTAAACATGCAGTTAAAGTATCAAAACCGTAAAGAAAGTTTTAGAAATAATCCATCAACACCCGCTAGAGATACTCCTGATTTTGACTCAGTCTTTGTAATCGGAAAAATGGAAGCTTCTCTTCAAGGAAAGGACAACGTCTTCAAAAAATTAAAAACGCAAATCTCTCAATTGAAAGAGACCCGTAGTTAAGCAGACCGTACTCTTGATTTCATGACCTTAGATTTTTAGATCACTCAATTAACTGAAAAAGTCTCCGTTCTTCTAGAAGAAAATGAGTTTTTTAGGGCAGAGAATGAAAAAGTTAAACATCATTATAAGGAATTGTATGATTCTATTAAGATCACGCTTGCTAAGCATATAGAACAGACAATGGCCTTGCTAACTAAAAATGAGAATCTGAAAGCTCAAATACATGAAAATCTGAAATGCAACACTATGGAGTCTATAAAACCAAGTGTTCTTGCACCCGATAGGTATGCTATAGATGTTGAACCAATTCCCCCTTACAATAGGAACAACAGGTAAGTTCATCTTTATTATCTCAAACATCTTAAGTAAAGTGTAGAAACCCTTCGCGAAATAGTAGAGGAAGCTAATGTTGAAATACCCTTAGATAGATCAACTGTCTTTGCTTGCCATTACACTAAACACTCTCAGGAACTCTTAGAATATGCGATTAGCACTTGTCCGAAAGCCGTTAATCAACGAGATAAAAAGCAGGCTCCTACCTCTTTAATTAGGAAAAAACAAGTTATTTTTTATGAACAATGTGACACGTCAAATAGTAACACACACAAACATGTAAAGCAATAGAACACTCAGAAGACTAATGTTCATGTGCCTCTTTCTACAAGAGTAAACTGTTAAATGCTAGCGGATCATAGCCTAGGACCAATACCAAGAAAAATAGGATCTCGCCAGCTAAAGGTGCTAACAAGAAGAAAGTAGAAGAACACCCTAGGACAAATAAGTCAAACTTAAGAACCACAAATCGTGTTGATTCTAGTAGTAGCTCTAAGCATACTGTAATTAATTCTAATTCTGATTTTGTTTGCCAAACATGTAACAAATGTTTAAAATCTGCAAATCATGATGTGTGTGTGGTTGATTATTTGCAATCTGTTAAAGCATCCCACTCTATTCATAATATTCATAATGTTGTGCGCAAAGTTAAGAAAGTTTGGAAACCTAAGCAAGTTAGGCAAGTATGGAAACTCACAGGCAAAGTGCTTACCAGTGTTGGTCATCAATGGAGACCCACGGGCAGAATATTCACTTTAGGAGAACAGTGCCCTTTAACTAGGATCACTAAACCCAAAGTAGCACCTGCTAAGCAAAACAACACTTTTCGATCAAAGAGTGGGTCCACAGTCTCCTTTCTATCTATCGCATTTTCCTATTAAGTTTCCTTAACTCATTTTTTTTTAGGGCTAGCTATGACCAAACCTTGTTCCGCAAGTTATGCATTAAATCAGAAATCTCCCAGTACTTTATATTTGACTTTCTTGATTAACGATCGCAATTGTACTTTTGAATGAACACGTTTTGGCTTACTGCGAGTCATAAAGTTGTTTATAAATCTGTTCAAATGCTCATTTCTCTGTAACAAGTTTTGTCCACTAGTTCCAATTCTATTTAAGTGTCTTCTATTTCATCCATTGTCCATTTGACTGAACTATCCTCCCCAAATTTCCTTTTAAAGGACTTAATTGCTCTTTCACCCTGACTAGACAGTGTCTTTCGCTTGAGACTGAGCTTACAATTCACTTAATTGAATAAAAAAAAAAAAACAATTGAATAAAACTTGGACATTTTTGATTTAAAACACTGTTTACTTGTTGAAAAATTTCTTTGATCTACGTAGAATCAGCTTCCAAATTGATTGCAAGTTTTTTCAAGATTTGTAAAACACTCCAAATATTTATCGTAAGTTTCTTGATCAACAAAATCTTATTCTTGAAAGCACAGTCTCGAGTTCGAGACACATTCGACATTCAGGCACATTTCACCACTGCATTCACAAAACAAGTTCCATAACATTTGTACAATAGCCTACGTCTATAGCTTGTGTCAAGAGTCTTTCATTTTTCACCCAAAACTTGGATTCATTTTAACTTTGAAAGTTCTGGTCTCCAAGCGAGTGTTCGACATCCTGTCCATCTGATAAAAGACTTTGTTTGGACATCACCAACTCTTCAACCAATATTGGTTGAAGTTTATGAGAAGAATCTTTTAAGGTTTATTAATAAACGGAATGACTCATCTCGAAAACAAGCCTTTGTATGTTCAAACCCCCACGTGCCCTCAGTGATAGCTGTGGCAGTGGTTCTTTCTTTAACAACCTGATCAAAGCCAGTAAGATAGCGTTTAAGCTCTTTCAAGCTAGTATTCACCATACTTACTGTAGGAAGTTCTTTTGGAACCTCAACTATGACGGTTGTGGAAGAATGAGATGGGTCTAAAGGTGGGACCGAAGTCTCTTTCCAATAGGCATGTTCAGAATATAAATCCTATTTGTCGAACAAATCGTTTGTAGTCAATCGTCTATAAGAAGATCATAATTTAAAGGGTCTCGTGGTTTATTTATTTTCACAACACTGGATCTTGTTCGTTCAAAAGCATTTTTGAACGACTCGTTTCACTTACTCTAATGTTTCATCAAACAGGACCACAATCCTATTCTTCAAACAAAGGTTTTCAATACCGATAGCTTGTTTCGAGGAATGATCATAACCACGTTTGGAGTTAGTCAGCATACGAACAGTTTGCGCAGATTGACCTCTTTTGAAAATGATGTTATCAAGTTGCTTAATTTTCTTTTCTAACTCAATTTCTCTTTCAATATTTCTGTTTTCTTCTAATTGCAACTTATTTTTAAGTTCAGAAACTGTTTTCATTAAAGAATCCTTTTCTTGCCCTTGTTCGAAAAGATTTTGCTTAAGATGTGCAATCTCAGCAAACTGTTCATTTGAACCTGAAAAACTGTTTTCAACATTTTGTTTTTCTTTCAACTCTTTAACCTCTTCTTTATATCTGTCAAGCTCGGTAGTCAAAGCTTTATTGACAGAGTTGCAATGCGTCACTTGGGTATAATTTGGTCAAACATAGATAATATCAGGACATCTTGTTGAGCAGAAGAGTTAGAATTCTGGACAGTTTTTTCCTGTTGTTGTTTTCACTCAGATACTGAGAAAAAGGAAGATATGGCTAACACTGATCATATCAGTTTCTGACAGACTCGCATCTTATGACTATTCAGAAGACGTCATGATCTGCTCATTTATGATTGATAAGTCACAGTTCAGATAACTTGATTGTGTACCTCAGTGGGTAGTCATCTATCCATTCTTGAGAGGATGGCCATGAGAGCAATTTTGGCTGAATTGAGTTCATCACAATCAGAGTCATATAGGCATCCAGATCATCGGCTTGATAAGCAATCAATTGTGAGTGATGACTGTCTGAGAGGTTTGAACATCAGGGAGTCCTGGATCTGCCAAGAATGCTATCTCTTCCTCTGTTAAAGCTTGTCCACCTGCTTGAGCTTGAACCAACAACACTTTATCGTTGTGAACCTGTCTAATCCCTTTTTCCTGCTTAGTGCTTAGTGCACTGCTTGGCAATTATACCTCTCCTTTGCAATTGTAACATATAACAGTCCGTGGTTTTCCCGTGTTGCTACCACTTGCACCAGATGTGTATTTTCTTGTTGTTCCAGCAGCATAAGAAGTGTGTCTCCCCTGTACAGGTTGCACCGTCACTTTTCCATCATAGATGGTAGCTTGTTGACGAGGGTTTGACGAAGTCCTTAGCTGGTTGTTGGTGGTAGGATACCGAGATGTGACAACAGCAGTCAAGAATGACATCATGTGATTAATTGCATCAATCGGATCATCCCCCTTTTGGAACACTGGAACAACTAGATTGGAGTCTGATTGGGAAAATTCTGGTTGTTGCTGCTGATAGGTTGTGGGTGCATATTCCAGCTGTGGGATTGATGGTTGTTGAGAATAAACGTTGTGGTGAACGGTGGATTGATACTCATTTGTTGGATAAGTAGTTGAAAGAGGTGTTGATTGATGTTGATAAGGTGTAACGAACTGTGAAGTCTGATATGGTGAAATCTGATGTTGAGACAGAGACTGTGGGTGATGGTGTAGATGAGATTGATAAGCAGGCTGAGTTAATTGGTGAGATGCAACTAAAGCAAGAGGATCAGGGTTGCGTTCATGCATCAATCGAACTTCAATTGCATGTCGTTCATGTTGTTGCAGATGAGCATGAAGTTGATTCAACGTTGGATAGTGTGCAAATCTTTTAACCATTTAACATCAGGACAATTTGCACCATTCATCAGGAAAGTATGTTAAAACTGGTGATTCACTTGAAACTGCTCCCAAAGGCATCTTGTAAATGCATCATATCATTGATAACAGAGTGAACCTCAAGTAATACTCATGCAGCGTCTCTCCTCTCTTGTAAGTGAACTTATCAAATTCATCATACAGCTTGCACTCACGTTCTTGTTTTGGTTTATGATGTTCCTTGCATCAACAGTTTAATCTTCTCCCCAAAGATCCTTTGCTACACATGTGACTCACTAAAGCATAGATTTCGGTTGGTAGGCCTTGGAGAATGATGTTAATTGCTTGATGTCGCAATCTGCTATGATTGGCTCACTGGAGTTAGCTCAACATATTCCTTTAGCCTTGTTACTCCATCCTCAGTGTTGAAGGCAAACAAGTGGTCCTTATCAACAGATGCAAGTATCATTCTTCCCATGTGGTCTATTCATCATAATAACGTTCCATTCTGCTATTCCATGAATCATACAAGTCGTTTTTCCCAGCATCGGTGTTTGTTGTCATCCTCCAGAGAGAAGTGATTTAATCCAAGAGACGACATTGGTTGATATCAAAAGATTACAATTTGATCGATCGGATGGTAGAAAGGAAATTGTGTTTGATACGTGTTAGTTGTGATCCTTGAATTAAAATAACGGGATTTTACAATTCTTGACAAAACCGGGAAGACAAGTGTTTGTTTCACGGGATTTTACAAGTCAAAGAAATAACCGTATAATTTAAAATTGAGTTTGTTAAGTTTGAATGAATTTTTCACTGGTTCGATCCACTCGTTCGAACGGCTAGTTCGATCCTCTCGTTCGAACGGCTAGTTCGATCCTCTCGTTCGGACGGCTAATCGACCTCTCGTTCGAACCGTCTAGTTCGAGTCCTCTCGATAAACGGCTAGTTCGATCTAACAAAGAAGTCGCTCATTCGAATCAAACAAGAAGTCGCTCGTACGTCCTCTCCGTTCGATTCACTATCGCATAGCTGTTCGATGAACTAGTTCGATCCCCATTGTTCTGTCGTCCAAGTCGAATCCTAACTATTTACGAAACCTAAAATTTTCATAAACACAATAAAACACGATTTGAATGATTTTAAGCAAAAATTCTTGTACAACTAGTATTACTAACCCTATAGGAACAATAAAAAGTAGCTTTAAGGTTTTTAAGCCAAAAAATTTTATCACTAAATTGATCTTTGTAAAGGTTTTGAACACAAATCAAACACAAAAATCTAAACACACCACTCCATGGCTCTGATACCAATTGTAGAATACTAGTAATCTAATGAATCAACCAAGAACAATATTCATGGATTTGTAGTCGTGTGGAAACTGGTCTGCCGAGATCACCGATTATATTCTCAAGTGGGTGATCCTTAGTCCATTTGCGATTGTGTTCAGAAACTTGGTGATCGGAAGGCACAATTGTATGAATAACATCCGATGATGAGGATTGATCAGAAGGAACTTCTGGAATTGGAATACCAAAGTACGGATCATTACCCATATGTGCAACTTCAATATCATGATTATCTTCTTCAACATCATGAGAAATAATAGGAGTTTGAGTTTCTTGTGTTGTATGAGAGTTACTTGGTGATGGTGCATCTTGATTAACTATAGTTGAGGAAGGTGAGCCCGTTGATACAGCATGTTCATGTGCAACTACTTCAGGAATAGGAGCAATGACTTCTGGTACTTGTAAATCAACATAAGGTGGGGGATTAAGTGACTCATCAAACATTGGTTGAAACAACAAATCCCAGTCAGATCTCGAAGGTGGTACAAATGGTGTTGAAGAAGGAGGGTTTGGCACGAGTCCTGAACTGATTGTTACAGGAGTCATTTCATGAAGTGCGGGTCCTGAACTGCTGTGTTCAGAAGCCATCGCGGTCAGCTCATCAAAGTCAACATGAATGGTTTCAATTATTCGTCTGGTACGTCTGTTGTAAATTCGGAATGCTTTCTTCGTGGGTGCATAACCAATGAAAATACCAATGTCAGCCTTCGGTTGTAACTTGCCCAAATTCTCGCAATCATTCGTTGGGTAGCAGAGTGCACCAAACACATGAAGATACGATAGATCGGGAGGTTTGTCATGTAAAAGCTCGTATGGTGTTTTCCCGTGACGACGACGTATCATGGATCGATTTTGGGTATAACAGGCAGTGGCAACCGCTTCTGCCCACAGAAATAAAGGAGCTTTTGCATAAATTAACATAGTGCGGGCTGCTTCAATTAGTGTACGATTTCGTCTTTCAACAACACCGTTTTGCTGTGGAGAGCGTGCAACTGATGTTTCATGAGAGATGCCAACCTTCTCATAATATTCACGCAATGTCTGATTAACAAACTCAGTTCCATTATCTGTTCTGATGCGTCGGACGGTTTCCTTAAGCCGTACTTGGATCATCTTCAAAAAGTTGATAATAAAGGCTGGAGCTTCATCTTTTGATCGCAAACATTTTACCCATGTAAATCGAGAGTAGTCGTCGACAATAACGAGGATGTACTTCTTTCCATTGACACTCGCGACACGCATTGGCCCACACAGATCCATATGCAATAGATAGAGTTTTTCTTGATTGGTGTCCTCAGATTTGGGTTTGTGGGGTTTCTTTGAACTTTTGCCTAATGCACATGCAGAACATAAGTGATCCTTTTCAAACTTGAGCTTAGGGAGACCTCGTACAAGTCCATGTCTTGCAAGATGATTAATAGCACCAAAGTTCAAGTGAGATAGACGACGATGCCATAACCAGGACTTGGTTTTAGACGCCTTTGACAATAGACAAATGGGAGAGGATGCCATCATATTCCCAAGTGAGAGTGTATAAAGATTATCCCCTCGAGATCCCGTCAATAAATCAACACCTTCTAGATTGCGAATGAAGCATGTGTGTTGACGAAAAGCCACTTCAAGATTGGAATCACAGAATTATCCCATAGAAAATAGATTAACCCTTGAAATAGTAACATTCCCAATCTGATAGTCTCCATAACCCATTATCTTTGCAACTTGATCATTTCCGAATTTGACTGTACCCAAGAATTTACTGATGAAATTGGTGAGCTGAGAGCGATCTCCGGTCATGTGCTTCGAGCAACCGGAGTCCAAATACCAGAGGACGATTTGGACAACCTGCATTCATTAAGAGAAGTAGATGGAATATTGGTTTTTATGGATCCCCAAGATTTACTGGGATCCTGTTTGTTAGCAGACATTGGTTTTATAACCTTCGTTTTGCTAACGGACTCAGTATTCTTATTCTTTATAGGTTTCCTTGAGTATACCAATTTAACCACATGTTTGGGTGATTCAGATTCTAGAACTATTGGTTTCCTAGAAGGCACTTCATTAGTAGTGGTAATCCTAGTTAAAGGGCACGCATTTCCTACAATAGTGAAGGTCCGACCGGTAGGTCTCCAAATATATCCTATCTGAGTGAACACTTTTCCTGTTGGTTTCCAAATATCTTTCTTAGATTTACTCTTCTTAGGTTTAGCATGAAATTTCACATCATTCATAGAATTAGAAACACACAAATTATCAGAAGACATGCAATCATCACTGTTAATACAGACATAATCAGAATTATCTTGTTTCTTGGAATTCTGCACAGACGCGATCATTATCTTAACGTACCATTCCATTTTATTCAAACAATTTAACGTTCCTAGGGTGAGCTTCTACCTTAATCTTTGAATTACTACTTGGGTTTTGCATAATCCTATCATTCCTGGTATTGCTGAAGGTTATGATCCGCTAGCACTAGTAGAAAGTCTTACTCCCTGTAGAATGTACAACCACACCTTGTTAGAAACTATGTTTGAAGTCCGATCTGTTTGTATTTCCGTGTGGATGTGTTGATTTGGCAAACCTAACTTTTCTTGTCCTTTTTCTCGGTGTGACCTTGACTAATGAGGACCAAAAATTGTGTGATGCAACGGCAAGATCTACTTAGGTGCAAAGCAAATCCTGAATGACTTTGTAACCTAAAGGCAGACTCTAAAATGAATCTTGTGAGATAGATTTACATGTTCGACTATATCCCTAAGGACCAAAGCTTCTTCCTGGGTGTGTTTAATATAGGAGGAGTGAGCAGTCCTTTTATTCAACAATTTGGGCGTGATTGGTTCCATATTATCCTTAGACACATTTGGATCAACAGAGTGGGTCTCAATAGCCTCCTTATCTACAGCTTTTCCTTTAAGTTTCCTTAACTCATTTTTTAGGGCTGCTATGACCAAACCTTGTTCCTGAAGTTTTGCATTTAAATCAAAATTTTCCCCATCTGTTATATTGACTTAGTGATTAACGCATCACATTGTTCTTTTGATTGAATCACATTTGGTTTAATCTAAAAAAAGAGAAGAGTCATAAGTTGCTTATAAGTCTTGTTTCAAATGCCTCATTCTCTTAAGTTGAGGGGTCAAGTTTTGTACTCTATGTTTTCAATTCAATATTAAATGTCTCATTTCATCCATGTCCATTTTGACTTATGCTATACCACATTTTTCTTTAAGGACTTAATTTCCGTTTTCAACTGACAAAGAACTGTGTCTTTCTGCTTGAGACGGCTCTTAATTCACTTAATTCAAACAACTGAGTAAAACTTGGAGCATTTTGATTTAAAACACTGTTTTCTTGTTGAAAAATCCATGTCCATTTTAACTTCGAAAGTTCTGGACTCCAAGCGATGTTGTTCGACATCCTGTTCCATTTGATAAAAGACTTTTGGACATCGGCAAGTTCTTCAACAAGTATTGGTTGGTAGTTATTGAAGAGTATCCTTTTAATTCTCTATAAACGGAATAATTTTCATCTTTGGAAAACAACCTTTGGTATTTTCAAAACCCCCACGTGCCCCGGTGTCAGTGATAGCTGTGGCAGTGGTTCTTTCTTTGACAAACCTGCTCAAACTAGTAAGATACGTTTAAGCTCTTTTCAAGCTAGTATTCACCATCTTACATTAGGAAGTTCTTTTTGAACCTCAACTATGACGGTTTGTGGAAGAATTTGGAGGTGGGTCAAAGCTGGGACCGAAGTCGCTCCCAATAGGCATGTTCACTATAGAAATCAGATTGTTCGAACAATCGTTTTGTAGTATTCATTATTAGAAATTCATAATCTAATGGGTTTATGTTCACTCTATGATTATAACCATTGGATCTTGTTATTTAAAAGCAAGTTTGAACGACTCTCTTCATAAACCATTAATGTCTCATCAGAAATCAGAACCACAAAGTATCCATTTTAAGAATGGCATTTCCCATCATACACTTTGGCTTTGACGCCGAGCTCTCTTCATATAGAAAGTTTTCAAAACCGATAGCTTGTTTCTGGAATGACATAACAAATTTTGGATTTAGTCATCATATGAACAGTTTGCGCAGATTGACCTCTTTTGAAAGCATTTTCAAAACTGATATTATCAAGTTGCTTAATTTTCTTTTCTAAAGCAATTTCTCTATCAATATTTCTGTTTTCTTCCATTTTTAAATCATTTTTGAGATCAGAAACTGTTTTCCAAAAAAAGATTAAAAAGAATCGATTTTCGTGCACTTTCAAAAAGATTTTGCTTAAGGACGTACAATCTCGCTATACTGTACATAGGATCCTGAAAACTGTTTTCAACATTTTTGCATTTCTTTCAAATCGTTAACCTCTCTTTATATCTTCAAGCTTCGTAAGTCAAAGTTTTCATTGGTACTTTATATTCCAGATTAACATTGGTGCAGTGCATCACTTGGTATTTAATTGTTCAAACATGAATAATATTAGGCCATCTTGTTGAGCAGTAAAAGTTAGAATTCTGGAAGTTCCTGTTTGTTCACTCAGATACTGAGAATAAGAATGATATAGATATCATGGTTATTTTCAGTTTTTTGACTGACTCACATTGTTAGACTTTTAGAAACGTCATTAAACTGCTCACTTTGATTGGAATAAATCAATAGGTCAGATAATCTGATTGTGTACCTTAGTGATGCCAATCTGAGCCATTCCCTGGAAAGATTCGCCATAACCAATCTTGCTGAAGTGGAGTTCATCACAATCAGAGTCAAAGCATCCAGATCATCGGCTTGATAAGCAGCATTGTGGGTGATGACAATCAAGATGTTTTGAATGTCAGAAGTCGGATCTGCCAAAAATGCTATTTCTTCCTCTGTAAAGCCTTGACCACTTGCTGAGCTTGAACCAGCACACTTTATCGTTGAACCATGTTTCATCCCTTTTCCCCTTGGCTTAGGACACTACTTGGCAATAAGACCCTCCCTTGCAATTTGTACCAAATAAACATCCGTTGTTTCCCGCGTGTTGCTTTCCCACATGCACCAGGTAGTATGACTTGTTGGTCCAGCACATAAGTATTTGTCTCCCTTGAACAGTTGCACGTTACTTTTCCATCATAGATGGTAGCTTGTGTTACGAGGTTAACGAGTCCTTAGCTGATTATTGGTAGTAGGATACTGGATTTGACAACAGCAGTTAAGAATTACCTCATGTGATGAATTGCATCAATTAACATCCCCTTCTTGAACAAGAACAACGATCTGAGTCTGGTTTGGGAATATGCAGGTTTGTTGCTGTTGATAGGCTGAGGAGCATATTCCAATTGTGGATTGATGGTCGTGGAGAATAAACGTTTGTGGTAAACGGTGGGATTGGTACCATTTGTTGGATGAGTAATGTTGGAAGAGGGTGTTATTGATTGGTTCTGAATTGTTGAGTTTGATAAGTGTAACAAACTGTGAAGATCTGTTGGTGAAACATGAAGTTGAGATAGAGACTTTTGGATGAGTGTGTAGATGAAGAATATGATAAGCCTGGCTGAATTAATTGGTGAGATGACAACTAAAGAAAAGAGGCTCGAAGTTGCTTCATGCATCAAACGAACTTCATTTGCATCTTTCATGTTGTTTGCAGGTAAGCATGAAGCTGATCAACATTGGTATTGCAAGTCCTTTGAC
The DNA here is from genome assembly GCA_026074375.1 of Tanacetum coccineum. Taxonomy (NCBI): domain Eukaryota; kingdom Viridiplantae; phylum Streptophyta; class Magnoliopsida; order Asterales; family Asteraceae; genus Tanacetum; species Tanacetum coccineum. The sequence continues at coordinate 10,585 of BQNB010067606.1, read as the reverse complement.
CAATTAAACATCATAAAAAATTTTCTCATTCATCAGGAAGAGAGTTTAAGAACTTGTGTTAAACTTGAAACTCTCAATGGCATCTTGTAGATTTCGATCATTGAGTAACAAGTGAACCTCAATAGTAATCATGTAGCGTCTCTCCCTTCTTGTAAGTGAACTTTATCGAATTCATCATACAGCTTACACTTGACTTCTTGTTTTTGTTATCGACGTTAGTTGACATTATAGTTTTATCTTTCTCCCAAGATCTTTGCAACATGTTACCCAAGGCTTTTGCTGACATCGGGTCTTTTAATTGAAATACATAAACCCACAATATTAGTACCCGCTCTAACAATCACGGAAAAAATGGTTTATAATGCACGTAAGTATTATGTTATTGAGCTAGCGGCTCTTCTTTGCGGATCATATATTTATCAGTAGCACTTCTAGGTCATTACATTTAGAATACTTTTTTAAGTTTAAAAGTAAGAATTTATTAAAATTAAATGGGTCATTTTCTTTTGGTGAAATCCAATACAAGAATGAAAGCAACAATATTTTTCAAAAAAAGCTTTTTTTCCTGTTAACAATTATTACAAGGCCCAATTGATTCAACAATTAGATTATTGTAGTTATCGTGTGTTTAGCCTAGGATTCATCTTTTAACATAGTTTTTTTTTTATTATTATTTTAGTGGTTTTTTGTATTTTTTTCAGGAGCAGTATGGCTTAATGAAGCGTGGGATCATAATGGAGTTGGGATCCAAAGGAAACCTGGGCGTTTATTACTTGGATCGTATTCGCAATTTTTTTGGCATACTCCGAACAAATAAAAATTGCAGGGACAAATTCTCAATTGTGCGACTATAGTTTTTTCTTATAATTTGGATATTGCATTCTTGGGTCAATCTAGTAGGAATAGGGCTACTCAGTTATGGTGCATTACGTTATCCTCAAGTTAAACTAAAGAAAAGTTACAAACAAATACGGTAAATAAAAGACTTTGCGTCAACCGGACGAACCATTGAATCAAGTATGTAGTGGATTCACGCGTTTCTCGCAAAAGACCAGCGGATTGGGTAAATTCAAATCATATTTTTGTTTTTACTTATTTTTAAATTTAAAAAAAAGCAGAAAATAACTCTATTTTTTCTTTAAAAAAAACATCTATAAAAATATTTAGATAAATACCGTCAACCTTGTCAACTGATAGTGAAAAACAAAAACGGGATACATACCAATACCTATTACATAGAAAAATGGAATGGAAACAAATAACCTCGCGCGGTGCCGATTCAAAAACATAAGAGTTTGGAGTATAAATAGACTTGTATCCCATAGAACATCTGGCGTTACATAGATAAAAATAAATAGGAGTTTACATATCATTCCAATTGCAATTACAAAAGGATGGCAATTTTGGGCCATTAAACGATATTTTTGACTGTAATTATTCCTAAAAAAGACTATACTTCTGAACAAACCACTCATACCCGGTAAAGCAAGAAGCCATGGAAAAGCTACTGAACCAGTCGTAAGATATTTTTGGCATTGGAAGCTACTCCGCCCATATCGTCGAGATAAACCAACTATTACGATCATAACTCGTTCCTGCCAAGAAAAAGAGTGCAACACCATAAATCCATGAGAGATTTATGTAAAAAAGCTCCATTGAGTCCCGTATCGGTTTTAGAAGCAAAGTCCTATTAGTATAAAACCATATGAGATACCGAGTCATAGCTATTTTTTTTAAATTAACATTGGCCGGGAGATGTTGAAGCTGCATAAATTATTTGTATTGAACCTACTATCATCAACCAAGGAGAAAATATAGAATGAGTGTGTGGTAATAATTCCATATTAATCTGAATCAATCCATACGCTCCCATTTTTAAATAAATTCCGGCTAGAAGATACAATATGTAATGTGCCTCTCCGTGGGTAATCCGTAACCATGTATGTAGGGGTAGAATCGGTAATTTGATAGCAAAAGCGATAAAAAATTCAATATAGAATATTATTTCCAAAGCCACAGGATGTTTTGAAACCCGGTTCGATCCGGCCGGGTCAACCGGTTGAACCGCTTTCGGTCGAAAAAACGGTTAAAATTAAACCGGGTTTCATATTTTCGAATACCTCCCCCCCCGGGTAGACGCCGCCGGTTTAATGACCCGTCAACCCGATTCTCGAGACGCGGCCGGGTTTTGATTTTTTCATTTTTTTTACAAATAAATCAAGTTTTTTATATATATTTGCGACGTAACTTTATTTGTTATACATTATATTTGTTAGTAAATCGTTTTTACACTAAATACAAGGTATATTCATGATTTTTATATATACATTTTTTGTATCATTGCAAATATTATTATCTTTTTATTATTTTTGAAAACGGGTTTTGCCCGGCGGTCGAAATCCGGTTGAACCGGTAACCTGGTGACTCAACTGGAGCGAGTAGAGACCCGGTTTTCAATCAAAACATTGGTTTATACACAATGCCAAGTTTACACAAGTAGAACTATCATCGCTTAATGGAAGCTAAGGAGACTAATAAATTAAAGAGTATATAGATATTTCGTGTATAATTAAGTAAAATTTTACGTTGCTTTATTGAATTCCAAATCTCATTGAGTTTATATATCCAGTAAAAATGCATTTATAATCACATTTCTGGTTTTCTTTCAACGAAAACTCTTTTATAGAAACAGTTTACTACAAGTCAAGGTGGCTGACCCAAGACTTTGTAACTATATATCAATTATCTTAAAAGATTGAGTCTCTAAATTTAATGGGGCTGTGTCATGAATAGCTTATAATGCCAAGATGGTTCAGAATGAGGTTTCATTGATTACGATATTGAATTTCCAGTTTCTAAAAATCTTCCAAACCCTTATCTCTCCCCATTTGACAGTTTCGTTTCCCTTCATCTCTCCATCCATTTAATACCCCCATCCTCCAAGAATTACAAATCGATAAACAAAACCAGACTCATTGAGAGCAGAGCACTCATCTCTATCCATATCAATTTTAAAGATTATAGATTGAAGATCTAATCAATCATGAATCATAATTAGTGACTACGGACGATTATTTGTGTTTGATGACGATGAGATTTCAATATCAGTCTTAAGCTTGTTTTCATTCAAAATTGCTTGCAATTTGTAGGTATATATAATCTAACCAGTCTCTACTACACAAAGCGTATATAATCACTCCATAGAGTGCGGTTTTTGTTAAAAGCCCGTTCTATATGATGAAAAAAAGAAGGAAGGTTTAACAAAAGAACTGTTTATTTAAGATAAAGAACCGTCTAGTTAATTAAAAATAAAAAGAACAATTATTAGGGAAAAAAACCGACCTACTTTAAAAAATGTTATAGTTATAAAGAAAAAACTAGAAACTAAATAAAAGCGGGTATAAGTACATAACCCATGTAATGAAGTCTAAAATAATTTTTGCTGGATATCTTTAGTTTTTGCCGCTTCACCCAAAATTTCAAAATTTTTGAACACAAAACCTATGCCCCATTCCCCAAATTCAAAAAACTCACCAACCCACCCCACTCTCACAAAACAACCCAAATTTGACAAAACCAATTAAATTCGTCTCTGTTAAAGAGAATGAGTGACAAACAACATCGGGTAAAATATTTTATAAACCCTACTTGATGAATATCATTTTCTTTATTATGTTCTTTTTTGACCGGATATATACATGGGCTTGCTGTTTATGCTGCACTACCGGTTCTCATCAAGGAAAGAAAGGGTTATTGCTCTAAGGTGTATGGACAATTCATATTATACTGGTATGGAAAGCATTAGTTTTTTTCACGTATTTTCATATGTTTTGGTTTCCGTGTGCAGTACATGTCTTGTCGACTTGATATAAAGAAGCATTCTTTGCTCCGGCGAAGTCTGTTGGGTAAAGTCTCGAGTAACTTTGAACGCATAATTTGTACTCATATGGTTGGGTTGGAAAACAAGTTGGTAACTGTTGTTTGAAATGGTCAAACCCCCCCCCCGGGTCGGTGACTAAACAAGCTTGTCTGTTCAGTTTTACGTAGTATTTTTGTTAATTTAAGAGTTAAAAACACTATTATTTAATAATCTAAATCTTTGATAATGTGTTTTAGGAAGTTAATGCTAATATTGAAAGACCATTGCAGCTTTCAACACGCATTAGTTATAACTTGAGTGTTAACTGTGCTCTCTTGGACACTTGGTTTTTATTTTACATATGTGATCCTATTCTACAACCAATTTCGGATCAGTTCAGTAGGATATGAATAATACATTCTTAGGGCATTAGATGTAGTTCGAGGCAGTATTGATGGTATCTCCGGTGATATAAGGATGTTTATACATTATTTTCATAGCTAAGCACTTCTAAAATCTGAATTCATCCACCTCTCAAGAAACTGGTGTGTATGTTTTTGCTAATATTGTCAGAAAAAAAGTCGGAATATTGCTACTCTTTAAAATAAGTGAATATGAGTGGATCTATGTGTATGCTAATAGCTATATGCTCAACATAACCTTCTATCATTCTGTAAATGCAGAAAGTTTGCCTCAGCTATCGCTGTGCTGACATGGACCGTGAAATCCCGGCTCTTATGGGTGTCTCTAAAGCTATTCTTGAAAATGTTATATTTGTGCACCAAGATGAGGCCAATTGGCCTCTGCAATGGCAGTGTTTCTCTTGTACAACTGGTAGGCTTATCATTAAAGCAAATTATAATACTTATAATAAAGTTAATCAGTAATGAAATTATGAATAGTATTTGGAAAACACACACGTAAGCCTTTTCTTTATTAAGAAAAGCGATAAGTTGGTATATGTTGTTTTATTTCCACTAGCTGATGTGTCTAAAAGGTTTATTATGGAGGTTTCGCGCTGCTATACCGATTCTTCAATCTCTTTATCTAGCTGTGGGTCTAGAGGATTTGTTCTAGTAATAAGTTAAGTTTGTAATAGCTTGTCTATACGTTTCTAGTTTATCAGATATAACTTCAACAGTTTCCTTTTTATGCTTCCATGTTAGTGGACTATTTTTAGAGCTTGATTGTTTTCTTCGTCACTAAATGATATTCTTTGAATATGCCTTATAAGATACACGAAGGCCTTAGAGGTTATCAAAAAGCTTCACAAGGAGCAGGCTCAGGAGATTAAACTTTCTCAAAAAGATTTGGAGAAGCTTCAACTCTTGAAAGATGCTGCATACAAGGTTTTTTCTTATGCCTTCCATATTCAGAGCATACGATACCATCTATCTTGATGTTGTATTGCTATATATCATATGATATTAAAGAAAGTGCCAAAATACAGTAGATAGGCTATAAATAAATTCACGAAAATCTTACAGGTGCATCACTTATGGTTTGATTGAAAGAAGCCAGTTGCACCGAGAGTCACTAGTAGTTTGAGAAAACTATATAAGAAACTACATGTAGGATATGAGGTCTATCAGGAGCTTCAGTTATGTTTCGATTGAAAAATGAAGTGTATCAGTTCTCCTTTTTTTGTAGATTTTCCCTGAAATCATATAAATACTAGAAACCTATTATCGTCGTGATAGTCGTATTCTCAAACAAACTTAACTTGTTTCACAGCTTTTTTTGGTAGATCCCCCCTGAAATCTCAGTTTTCTTCTGAGTTGATTTACATTAATCTTAGATTATTTTCCTATAGCTTCGGCAAAGTATCACTCAGGATCAAGAAGAATCAGAAGTATTAGGTAGTAAGATACATGGCTTAGAGCAAAATGTTAAAGATGTGGATACCAAGCTTCGTCAAAATGAAGCTACAATAAAGGAACTGCGGAAGCTTCAAGACCAGGTTTCCACCAAGACTGCTGAAAGAAGCACTTTGTTTCAGGAGCAAGAGAAGCGGTATAAAGATCTGCGTGAAGAAAATGATGGTTTGTAACTTATGTACTTACTCTGGCTAATTTGTCAATTAGAGATGGTAATTTTGACCTATATGCCTAGAAAGTTACACAGCTTGGTTTTTTTTATATCTCCAACTCGTTAAACAGAAAAAGTAAAAAAAGAAAAGAAAATCTGATATGGAAACTGGTTAAAGTTGTTGATAGTCGCCTAGACGCTACATTGGGTTTTGCTATGAAGGGAAAAAAAAGGAAGCGGAAAGAAGTGAAAGGAAAAATAAACAAATTCGCATTCCTGAGTTTTTGCAAGGAGAGAAAAAGAAAACAAACTTTTCTTAAATTTGGTTACTTTTCTTTCTTAAAGAACATGAAAAATAATATTGTTTATATTCTTTTCTCCTCTTCATTATATTACTATTAAAACTCAGGAACACAGTGTGTGCTTTAAACCTGCTCATCTCAGAAATATCAAATTATGATTTGAACAGTGTTGTATTTGTATATTGTTATTTGATGCATTAATTATCCATATTTTTTATAAAAGCTGTGTTGACAGTTGAGTCTGACCCGATCTGCCAATCTTGCCACCTCTCTTCATTTTTTATCAGCTGTCCCTAGCTCTCTTTTGAAAAGAGACTTTTTTGAGTTATATTTTCTGTCTTTATGTATATATATTTTTTGTTATATTCAATAGATTCTGATGAAGATTTAAGGGAATGGAAGGACAAGTTCCATGTAACGATAGCATCGCTGGAAGATAAAATCCAGAAGTTAACCAGGGAAATTAAGGACATAGAGACAAAAAGTTCTGTCTCTCAGGAACAAATTGAGGATTGCATGAAGAAAGTCAGCAAGCTTCAAACTGAAGCTGAGGTATATTCTTATCCTTCATTGATATTGATCTTCTTTATTATCTTTGGCTAATGTTACTAATACAACTCTTTTGGCATCAGAGTCATATGTCCTTGAAGAAGGAGAGAGACGATAAAGTTAAAAAGCTTTACGAGGAACACAACTTGGGGTCCCTTTCTAGAGCTCCTTTTAGCAATGAAGTTGCTTCAAATTATATAATCCGTATAAAGTCAAGATTGAAAGATCTTTATGATGACCTAGAAGAGAAAAAGGTGATTTGATTGTATTTCTTGATTTATAATATACGTACTTTTGAGTAGATAAGTAGACCAGTGGCTATTTAATGTGATTCTCGCC
>BQNB010067605.1:0-34145 GCA_026074375.1 Tanacetum coccineum | reverse complement strand
GGGTAAACACTTTTGTAGACACTGATACAGAGTTGGTGAAAGACAGTAAGACAAAAGCAGAAGGAAGTTTTAAAAGAGCTGGAGAAGAACTTAAATCTGATAATTCAAATAAGCATAGGATAAATGAACATGTAGAAGCTAAAGTAGATGATGATCAAGAGGAGGAAGAGATGAAAAAACATATGGAGATAGTTCAAGATGATGATGTAGCAATTGATGCTTTACCTCTAACCACTAATCCTCCAGTCATAGTTGAATGGAAAATCATTAAAGAAGGAAAGATGAGATACTTTCAATTGATAAGAGCTGATAGAAGTTCAAAAAGGTATTCATCTATGATTCAGATGCTTCAAAATATTGACAGGGAAGACTTAGAAACACTCTAAAAGTTGGTTAAAGCTAAACATGAGAATACAAGGCCGGAGGAGGCATATGAAAGAGTGTTATGGGGAGATCTAAAAGTAATGTTTGTGCTTAATATAGAAAGTGAAGTATGGAGGAGTCTAAAAGGACACAATGTGACAGTATGGAAGCTATTTTCTTCAAGTGGAGTGCACTTTGTAAGATTTAAAGATCTGCATATCTTTATGCTGGTAGAAAGGAAATATCCACTTACACATGCTACAATTACTGGCATGCTCAACAAGAAGCTTCAAGTAGATCAATGGAATGAATTGAGTTATCAACTTCTAAAATTTTTGGTAAAGCAACAAAAGAATCCTGGAAGTGTTTGAATGCATCCTCCTAGTGATAGTAAAAGACTTTTAATGAAACTTGAATATTCAGAAGATGAACATCAAGTTTAGGGGAGGATTGTTGGGATTAAAAGACTGCTTGGAGTTAATATTGCTAAGGTTAGAGTTACTGCTGTCAAGTATAACTTAGTGTTGTTAGTAATATGCTAAGTAGTTAAGTATTGTTAGTTACTACTGCTAGTGTATATTAATACTGCTAATGGAAGTTAAGACTGCTCAGATATTTAGAAGAAATTCTACTAACTAGTTAATACTACTAGTAGGGAAGGCAAAAGCACCCAAAACTGACGGGGAAAACCGAAACCCGAACCGGTTGGGTCGGGTTCGGGGGCGGGCTAGCGGGTTCGGATGTGGGTACGGGTATTGATAAAAAAATAGTCGGATACGGGTTCGGTGATGGGTTTTGGTAATACCCGCCCCGATTACCCGTATCCCTTTACCCGAATTCGTACCCGCTTTATTGTTATTATATATAATTAAAGTATACTATATTATTACATATAATTTCTTCCATTGTATTTTTTACATAACTATTTCTATTATTTAACACATTTGAATGTTGTACATGAATTATTCGAAAATGCTAAATCGTCTAATATGGTATTTGTTTTCTTTAACTTTTAAAAAATTTGATTATATAAGGGTGTTTTGCTTTATTTTTTCGATGGATTTTAGTATGACTTAATCTTGATACCCGTCATTTTTCTATAAAATATTCAACTGGGAATACCCGATACCCGCAGGAGAAACCCAAAACACCGATGGATAATATTAACCGGGTACCCAACGGGTAATGGGGCGGGTACGGATGTAGATATTATAAACGGGTGCGGGTGCGGGTACGAGTACACTAAAACCCACCCCGAACCCGACCTATTGCCATCCCTAACTACTAGTATAAAAGATACTACTGTTAGTGTAACTTAGTACTGCTAGTATATGTTAGTACTGCTAGTGTAACTTAATACTGCCAGTGAAGAATAAAGAAAATATTCTAAGTAGTTACTACTGCTTGTATACAGTTAGTGTTGCTTATACAAAAGTTAATGCTGCTGGAATGAAAGTTACAACTGCTGAAAGATTACAACTGCTAGAAGAGTTTCTACTGTCAGAAGGATAAAGATGAAGATTGCTTATCAAGATAACTTACGGGATAAGTATGAGATATTTTGGTAAAAGATATGTATAAGTTATTTGTTTAGAAGATCATGATAATTTAGGAATATATTGTAAGCCATGTAAGACTCTTTTGTGTATAAAAGGAGGTCCTAGGGCATGTAGTTTATAATTCTCTCATTCATATACATTCATAGAATTCATAGTTTATAGCTTCAAGGTTTTGTATAACCCTAACACTATCAAGAGTGTTCGTATTAATATATTGGGGCTTAAAGTTTGGTATTATATAATCTTGTTTGTCACTGTTTCATTGTTTATTCTTCGTAGTATCATAGTCTAGATTCCGCATAGTCTTTGATATATTCAATCAAAGTTTCTACCATAGTTGTCTTGGATTTATTCAATACAACTAAGCCTTTTACAAGCTAAGCAATATCTATTCAAGTAGGATCAACAGTTTTAAAACACAACAAGGAGCTTTGTGGTTCAAGATTGTGAAGGCAATTCATGGTAGTCAAGGGAAGCTTAATTCTACGCCTTTGCCTTCTCACTCATCTACTTGGTTAGACATTATTAATTGTACAAACCAGCTTAGAGAAAAAGGAGTCCGTTTGGTTTCTAATTGCAAAAAGAAGGTGGGGGATGGGATTGATACTTCTTTTTGGTGTGATGTTTGGCTTGGAAACGTTAATCTTAAAATCACTTTTCCAATATTATTTTCCTTGGAATTGAACAAAGAGGTCTTCGTTCATGATAAGGTAAATGAAGGCCTTGCGCATTCATTTAGAAGATTACCTAGGGGAGGGGTTGAGAGTTCTCAAATGGAATCTCTGCTCTCTCTTTTCCCGTCCTCTTTGGTGTCTTCTATGTCGGATAGATGGATTTGGGCGCTAGATGGTATGGGAGAGTTTTTAGTTGCTTCAGTTCGTTCTTATATTGAAGATAACCTATTTGGTTCAGCGGGTAATCTAACTAGGTGGGTTCGGTTAGTCCCTATTAAAGTTAATGTTTTGGTTTGGCGCCTAGTTATGAATAGACTTCCTACGCGGTACAACCTTTCTATCAGAGGTTTGGATATCCCTTCAATTATGTGTCCGGTTTGTCATTATAGTGTGGAATCAATAAGTCACATCTTTTTTTCGTGCCCTCTTGCCTCAGATATCACGACTCGCATCATTGCGTGGTGGGGTCTCTTGAGTGTCTCTTTTTTGTCCTATGAGGATTGGATCGGTTGGTTGTCGAGTTTAAAGCTTTATAAAGATTTTAAGGAGTTTTTGGAGGAAACTTTTTATGTTTCATGGTGGCACATTTGGATTTTTCGCAACAAGTCTATTTTTCATAATGTGAATTCTAAGAAGGCGATGGTTTTTGATAACATAGTTAGTCAAACATATGATTGGTGTAACTCAAGAGCTAAGCGAAAGAGTAATTGGTTGGGTTGGATGCAAAACCCTCTTATTACTATTCTTTGATGCTCACGTTGTTGGAGTTTCTGTCATATAGGTGTCATTTAGTTTTTCTTTTTCTGGTAGTTTTTCCTTTCCTTTTGTATTCGTTTTGCTAGTTTCTAGCTAGCTTTGGTTATAAATTTTGCCGTTCCAAAAAAAATAAAAATAAAATAAAAGTGATTTTCAACACACACACGATCAATATCTATATCTTTCTCATTTAATGAATCGAGATTATACTAAAAACATGGTTTACTTATTAGGTCATCAAATGTAACACGAGTGGGTTTTATGTGGTAATATTTTTTCTTCTCAATTCGTCCCATGATATGTCCATGTTACTAATTTAGTTTGTGTAATAATAAGTGTTTACTTTTAAATTTGATTTAGCTATAAAGTAGAGTGTTCGGTTGTGTTTGATTTTTAAGAGGTATAACCTCTTCTTCTTTTTCAAACCTCTTCAAATAAAAAAGATGAAGGTTGGCCGAGATTGATAAGTAAGGTCTCTATAGGTGATGGAGGTAGCAAACAGGGTCGCCGAAGGTGGTCACTGAAGATGGTAGGTGAGCTTGTTGAGGTGAAAGGGGATGTGGTTGGTGAAGAAGGTAAGTGGAAAGATAAGATTGTGTTATGAAAAAAGTATATGACATTTTAAAAGTTTGCAAAAGAAAAAGAAGAATAAGTTATTTTTACTTTTTATGACTTCTAAAAACAAACAGTCTACAACACAAATGTATGCACGCTTGCAAACAAACAATGTTAAAAGCTTCTTTATAATAAAACAAACTACATCTTAAATAGTTCTCTAAAACAATGTGTCTTATCATGTTAGAGTTAGACGCTTATTATGAGACGTTACATTTTATGAGATATAGTCATCAAAATTGGAAAAGAGTCAAAGATATTGGGTAATACCCACGGAAACCGAAAACTGAAATCGAACCCGAACCGAATAAAAATGAGCCGAATTTGCTAAAACCGGACTAAAATAAATTAAGTGTTCAGTTATCGATTTGGTTACAATTTTATCAAAAGGAAAACCAAAAACATAATTCACACAGATATATATATATATATAAATATATATTTATATATATATTACTATATATTATATATTCTATATATATGATATATGATTGCATAAATAAACCATTAAAACTCTTTCCTACTATAAATATAACATGTTTTAAGCTTCAATTTTTTTAGGTAAAAAAAATTATATAATTAAATGAAAATAATATAAATTATGTAATTCATGTTATTCGGGTCAACTCGAAAACTAAATCAAATTCAATTTTGATTCGGTTTAAAATTTTGAATTCAGTTCAGTTTAATTTTACTTCGAACATAATTTTAACCGAACCGATATGCAAAGATTAGGGGTGCTTATCGGTTAAGTTATTGGGTTGTTTGTTTTATTCGGTTTGGTTATTCCATTAAAAAAATTATAGGTAAAATCAAAAACCAAATTCAAATTGAATTAAACCAACATGAATAAAGTGAACATCTCGATAACCAAACCGAATCACCTGAATTACAGTACATAATTTTAATTATTTTTTCATTTAATTCAATAGATTTTTTGCAAAAGTATAAAAATATATAAAAATATGTATATTTATGTGTTCGTGTATATAGCCGCTGGGACAACCCCGGGAGGCTACACATAGGTGGGCTTGCCCAACGGCCTAGGTTCAACCGGTACCAAACCTCCCGGTGCTAACATAGCACAAAGAGAGATAAGTATGTCAAAACCTCGGGAAAGACCAACGCATCCTATTATCAAGGGATTACCTAATAACCACTGGTTCATGGTAGGGACCGTACGAACGCAGTCAACCTAGGATTTAGGGGATCTTGTCTCCCATGTGGATGCGCCGCTTGACAAAGGTATACAGTAGCTCGGCGCGACCATCCCCTAAATGTCAGGAACAATAAGTATCAAACAGTACTTGGGGTAGCATAAATACCCCATGCACATTCAATGCAAATCTATCTACACATACATGCATTTACTATACTTACAATATGCCTAACGACCATCTCAACATCTAGTACTTACTCACACACCAGAGCTTGGTCATGGGATAAAATCTGAGGCGAGGCTAACGCGCGTTGTGTTCTCGACAAGCTTGCTGAAGACCAAGATTCTATAGGAGGACGGCGTTCATCCTTCTTGGCGGATCCTTGCTTCAACAAACTGGCGCCATCCGTGGGACCCGTTATTCAATCTGCCTAAGTACTTTAGAATGGCAGGTCCCGAGCTAATTACTCTGTTAAATGAAGGAACCTCGAACTAAAATACAACCAAGAGCATCATCGAAGGGCACATATAGGCTCTCAATGAACTCCTGAAAGAGCCAAGTAATCGCGACCTTATTAAGCCCATGCTCCTAGATTTTGACGACATCCAGGACGTCAGTGATGAAGACATCAAAGTCAACAAGAAAGAAAAAGAAAAGGTGGGTGATGAAGACCTAGGTAAACTATTCAAGGAAGTACTAAAGTGCCCCTTCACCAGAAGAATTGTCGAATTTTCATCACCAGGGCACAGAATGTCGGCGAATGCTAAGGTGTATGACGAAATGGGTGATCCGGAAGATCATGTGGGTCGATTCATATGAATGGGAAATCAGGGCGAATGACCCATGCCAGTTTGGTGCAAGATGTTTCAGCTGACCCTCGACGGCAAGGTAAGGGCGTGGTTCGATAAGCTGCCGCCCGGTAGCATTGATAATTGGGGGGACCTCCAATAGAAATTTCTAAACAGGTTTGGGATGCTCAAGGCCTACACCAAAGACCCAACGGAGACCTCGAAGATCAAACAGAGGGCAAATGAGACCCTTCCTAATTTTAAAGAAAGGTGGGTGAGCGAGTCCAACGCCATTCCTAACGTACCAGAGCTGATGCAAAATTCGTCCTTCATGAGTTCCCATAAGTGTCCAGAACTTTCAAAACATTTCTCGGATAGCACACCTAAGACGGTTGATGAGATGTTGAAGAGGATGGATGATTATTTGCGGTCGAAAGAGGCGTTCCGTAATACAAAATTGCCCAAGGGTGAATTCCAGCGAAAAGAAACACTGGTACAGTGGGGGCAGCGGAACGATCGACACCAGGGATCGCTTTACGGGAACCACCGCCGTAGGTCAGAACATAGGTCTGCCTTCAGGGCACAAGAGCATCATGCACCATACATACCACCATAACGCCCCAATCAGGAATTTCATCGACCAAGAGAAAACAAGGTAATCTTAACCCTAAACTCATTGATAAGTGCCCCACAGGAGATCTTAGCCACAGAACACCAACTGCGCCTGCCACAGCCAATGTCGTTGGTAGAGGCACCCATCAAAGAAAACATGAACAAATATTGCGACTATCACACTGAAAAAGGCCACAATACAAATGATTGTTTCCATTTAAAGAAGCAGTTAGAAATAGCTTTGGAGTACGGCAAGCTAAACCATCTGGTAAAGGACATGAGGCAAAGAGGAAAAGGAGGTCAGCGGAACAACGGATCGAAGAATGGCAAGGTGATAAATATGGTGCAGTGTCATTCGTATGACTAAAAGAGAAAAACCACAATGACATATGAAAAGTGGATGAATGTCCCAAAAACATTTCCACTGGTCTTGGCACGAGACCTCTCGGAGGAAGCTTTGGTAGTGGAGGCTGAAGTAGAGGGGTACCTCATCCGAAGGGTACACATAGATGAAGGGGCGTCCGTCGAAATCATGTTTGAGCATTGCTTCAACATGCTACATCCAGCCATGCGGGCAAGGTTGGTCGAGACGCAGACTACGGTATCCGGGTTCTCAGGAGAACATGTTAAACCTTTAGGAAAAATAGAGCTCGACGTGTGCTTTGAGGGAAGTGGGTTATGTCAGAGGGCAATAATGAAATTCACTATCATCCTGACACCTTCCCCGTATAACATCATTTTAGGGCGTCTTAGCTTAAAGCAGCTCATCGCCATCCTATTCGCCATCCATTTCAACTCCTTGGGGAATCGCAATACTGGTATCCCAAGTACCTACAGTGTCCGAATACAGGAGGGTGGGAAAGAAGCAAGCACTAGAGCTACCCGCAAAGATTGAACCGTAAGAGAAAGTGGGCCTCACGAAACAAGTGCTTGTTAACCCCGCTTATCCAAAATAGTTGGTAGTAATAGGAAAAGGCCTTTCGCCGGAAGGCTCTATTCAACTCAAAAATCTACTGAAAAAGAACAAAGACATTTTTGCGTGGGAACCCTCAAATATGATCGGGGTTCCAAAAAGAATCATCTAGTATTCTCTCAACGCCAACCCATCGGTGACACCGGTCAGTCAGAAGAGAAGGGTATTTTGCTCTGAAAAAAGCCAAGTGATAACTAAGGAAGTTGCCGAATGGCTAAAAGCAGGGATAGTCAGGCCTGTGAAGTACCCCACTTGGATATCAAACCTAGTCCTGGTCAAGAAAGTGGACGGAATCTGGAGGATGTGCATAGACTTCAAGAACATCAATGTCGCATGCCCAAAAGATTATTACCCACTACCGGAAATAGACAGCAACATAGAGTCGGTCATGGGTTTCCTACTCAAGTGTTTTCTGGATGCATATAAGGGCTACCACCAAGTGCATATGGCAGAGAAAGACAAAGAAAAACCCGCTTTCTACACAGATCAAGGTACATACTGCTACACAAAGATGCCATTTGGCCTAAAAAACGCAGGAGCAACGTACCAGCGGCTAGTTGACGAGGCGTTCATGTCTTAAATTAAATATTACACAAATAAACACTGTCGTTGCACACCCCCAAGCCAACGGCCTAGTGGAAAGATCAAACAGGAGCCTCGTGAAAGGAATCAAAACACGGTTAGTACGAGAAAAGAAGGGCTAGGTGGATGAGTTGCCTAATGTCCTATGGGCCCATAAAACATCACTCAAAACCAGCAATGGGGAGACACCATATAGCCTAACGTTCGGAAGTGAGGCGGTCACCCCAACAAAAATTGGCATGCCCACACACTGGACAATAATGATCAAAGAAGGAGAAGGCAATGAGGAGGATATGAGGTTAAACCTTGACTTGCTATAAGAAAGAAGAGAGGCAGCCGCCATCCGAGAGGCCATATACAAAATGAAAATAGAGCACTACTACAACAAAATGGTGTGTCTGGTATCTTTTAAAGTAGGCGAGTATGTCTATCGAAAGAATGAAGCCAACCGAGTAGAAAATTTGGGAAAGCTAGGCCCAAAGTGGGAAGGACCATACTTGGTAGTGGAAGCGTATCAGAATGGCTCATACAAGCTGCAAACAATGGACGACAGAGAAGTGCCTCACGTCTGGCATGCAATCAACTTGAGAAGATGCTACTTGTAGGAACCATTGTGTTTAGAATTCCAACTTACTAATGTAACCCGTAAGAATTTTAATGAACAATCAAGCCGCTCCTCATGATAAAGGAAGGGCAATTTTTCGGTAATGTGATGTGTAAGATTATGGGATATAAAATTATAGTAACTCCGACGGATGACTGATCATCTCCGATCGACATGTAGTCAATGTTTGCCACAATGATGTAGACAAATTATTACGTGGCTCGGATGTCAGCTGGGTAAGCAACACCTACCGGTTGGGACGTGGTCAATGTCTGCCGATGTAGACAAATTATTATGTAGCTCGGATGCCAGACGGGTAAGCAGCACCTACTGGCGATGTGGTCAATGTCTACCGATGTAGATAAATTATTATGTGGCTCTGATGCTAGCCGGGTAAGCAAAACCCATCGGCTGGGACGTAGTCAATGTCTACCAATATCCACAAATTATTGTGTGACTCGACGGATGGCTCGCTACCTCTCACCAAAAAATTTCGTTTAGTAACTGAGAATAGATAAAGTATTATGTGATCCCCAACAGACCACTAATTCCCTCCGTTGGTATAAGTGGTGTGGTCCCCAACGGACCTCTAATCCCCTTCGATTGGTATAAGTGGCCAATATCCATGTCTTAGAAATACCACAAAAGAATAGATAAAGTATTAAGCGGCCCCAACTGGACTGCTAATCCCCTCCGGTCGGTACATGTGGCCGATATCTATGTTTGAGAAATGGTACAATACTGAAGCAATAAACGAAAGGACAAGTAATAAAAAGGTACGTGCCATTTATAAATAGTTATGTGAAACAAGATACACGCAAGTGTAGCATTAGCAGGAAATTTAAACATTGTTCAACATGCACAATAATAAGGCGCCACAACCGACCTTGGAAGATAACCAAAACAAATTACAACTGGCTAAGATAATAAGTTTAAGCATATGAGGCCGTGGGAGTATCGCGAGGCCCCCCACCAAGCGTTGGACAGGTCTCATCCGGCACAACATTCTGCAAACTAGTAGGCTCCAAAAGGTACGCACGTGCTACCTTATCAACATACGGATACCTCTTGTCAAACAACTTTTTGTAAGTTTCCATGAAAGTGTCAGAGGATGCAGGGTCCACGTTAGGGGTGGCCGCTAGGATAGCCTAGACGTCTGGATCCTGGCAACCGATAGATATTCCATCTATGAAACCTTTTCCAATAGCAAGGCTGAAGGCCTCGCCAAGCGACCGTTTATACTCAGCACTCTGGTGCAACCGACACACAAAGGTAGGGAGATACTCGTTAATAATCTTGCGCCTAACCATTTCCCTATTCCCACACTCAACAACAAATTTCTCCCTGTCGACACGTAGCTGATGAGTGTCGGCCTCAGACTGCTTAACGTAAACCTCCTCCGTCTCTGCTTTTTTCCTTCTCTAACTCTTCAACCCTATCATGCAACCCTTGTTCCTGGGTCAGGATTGCATCATAGTCTTGAGATAACTGACCATAAGCCAATACTTTTTCATCAAAAGCCGATTGAAGTTTGCCAGCTCTTTCTTACACTCTTTGTAGCGAACTTTTATATTTTTACAAGACTCGTGGGCATATACGAGGTTGGCATGTTCTTCCGTTAGGGCTTCAAAACGAAGCACAGTGTTTGCCTGATGATGTGCAGATTGACACAATAACTTCCAAGACCAATTCATGGCGGACTCATCGGGAACTCCCTCATTAAAAAACACATGGTCAACAGGAGTAAAAAGGTTAGACATCATGTCTCGGCATAGGCGGGAGTTATCCATACGGCAAGAGTATGTTAGGCCTTATTGAAGGGGGGTAAAGGGTAGATTGCCAAAATGTCTAGCAGAGTAGCCTAAAAAACAACAGTTATAAAGAAAGGGGAAATAGGAAGCAAGGAAAATGTAGAGAGAAGGGAAGAAATACTTACTAGCTTCTGCGTCCGGCACAACCATGTTACACGTAGGCTTCTCCACGAACTCAAGACGTTGATCTAAAAAGAGAAATAGTAACAGTAAGTGCAAGAAAGAGGGATTTTTGAGAGAAGTGAGAACGAACTATACCCAAACGGTGAGCAGGGCTAGGTTGGGTACGCAAGCCAGAAAGCCCATCCTCATTATTGTCATGGCCCTCGTTAGCAAAAGCAGGGTTGACATTCTCTTGGCCTTTCTCTTCACATGTCATAAGTTCAACGTTCGCAACCGGGTAGGGAGTAACATGCTCGTCGGTCTGATTTTGCAAAATACCCATTTGGCCGTCTGATGCATTTGTAGAAACATGCTCCTCATTGGCCAGGGCCTCAATAGGTTTGGCATGATTTAGAGGAACAGAAGATGACACATGCTCATAATCAGGGTGCACTGGAGTCTCCAGGCGAACCTTTCTCTTTTTTTTGAGAAGTAAACCTCCTTACCAGCACCTCTCTTGCTAGCAAAATTTTATTCAAAATAGTACAACGACAACAAAATTTTATTCAAAATAGTACAACGACATGGTTACAACAAC
Source organism: Tanacetum coccineum (assembly GCA_026074375.1). Lineage (NCBI taxonomy): Eukaryota > Viridiplantae > Streptophyta > Magnoliopsida > Asterales > Asteraceae > Tanacetum > Tanacetum coccineum. Next base: position 22,948 of record BQNB010067605.1, on the reverse strand, counting down.
CCTTAAACCATTAATCCGATGACTCGCAATCCGAGTTGTACCTCACTACCCTAAATTCTAAAAAGAATGCATCATTCTCAGCTTGTTCTTGCCTAATTTTCTCCTCTTGCGCCTTTTTGTTCATGGCCTCTTCTTCCAACATTTCTTTTAGAGCTTCTTCATCCATACGGAGTTGATGTAACTCCTTCTCGGTAAGAGGGAAATCAGTTTGTGATGACGAGCAACCTATACCTCCATGTGTACGGTCGGAGTATTTTTCCTAGAACCAAGCCCACTTAGTATCCATTTGTTTCTGTAGTTGTGACGCCTTCCTATACATAGAAAGATGCAGCTTGCGATCTTTTTCAGAACTTTATTTTAAAAGAGTGAAAATCAAGGCACGACTCTCTTGAGAAATGTCATTAAGATCGTCCCTGACAGTACATGAATCTTCAAACTAAAAAGCTAAATCCAAAAGCACATCCTGACGACCCTTATCTTCGTTAAATAACCTCTGCACCAAGGCTTCGATTTTAGAATCGGTATGGGGAAGCGAGCATGCCATTCGAAATATCTTTATAGTGGGATTAAGGTTTGAAAATTTGAGAAGAGTAAAGTGGTATTTATAAGACAAAGAAGGAGAAGGTAAATAATTTAAGGCCTTGTCGTTTACTTCAACGAGTATATTTCACACATTTTGTCACCTTGGCTCGTCCTGATAGCGAGGTATTCAATTAGGGATACGTAAGAACCAGTTTAAGAACAAATACCCTCACGCCTTCGCAAATCCACAAATCTCCTACAACGTCTTGATTTCGTGGGCGAAATCTTCTAACCTGGGGAGGATGTGACACCCCGTAAGAAAAATTAGATTCTCCTTGCGTTAAGTAAAAGTCATGTAATGCAAGTTTGCAAGTTTACCAATAACTTTCAACGAGAAGTCATCTTATGGTCGTCAACGCATTATTTTTGTCATAAAAAGTTTAATTTGCACGCGAATATCACCATTTTTACTCTGTGTCTAAAAGGACATTTTAGAACGAGTAGCGATAAGAACCATATTTAGTTCACTTTGTGAAACACGGTTATTTACTTGTAACACTTTATAGACTACGCTCAAATCATGACAACTTTATATTAATTCAACAAGGACAAAGTAAGCTATACATATATATCCATAAAAATTCAACACCTGATATGTACATATAAAAATATATGGAAAACAAAATGCAATCATGATAAAACACCATCATTATAAACCTTACAACACTACCCTACTGCTTTACCATTTTGAATAATCCAATCATATGCTACGTATCATCAAGCCTGATGCAATTTCAACTTGAAATGAAAGGCATAGTAATTATTCTTTCACAGTATTATAAAAGAGAAATAATTACCAACAGTATCATATACATCAATAGTATATGTGAATTATATCATTCACATTCACATGTATGGTTTCAGAGAAATAATAGTCACCTTGTAGTACAAATAGGTACCATGCACGAGCTATTCCATCACATTAAAATTTGAAAACAAAGATTTCACAAGTCAGTAGGAGTAAGCTTCCGAGAGCTAGTGAACGTCAGGTTGAAGAAGTATTAACTAAGGGATTGGTTCAAGCTTATCGTCGTCGTCATGCCTTAACCCATTTGCAATACATGACTTTTGTATGTATCTTGTAGCCTAACATTTTATCCATATTTATCATACTATGTCTTTCTTATAGTGTAATACACTACCTAAACGAAGCAATCTTTTAGTCTCGCTAAAAAGGCCTTAACCTTGGATGACTATCCCCCCCCGTCAAGCAGACTAAAACCCATGTGTGTGCTAGTACATGCATGCCATGCAAAGGGGTATGTCGAGACATTTCACAACATACCAACGGATAACTCACTCGTAAACGATGTAATGCGTTAAAACAAATAGGCATAGCACAGGGTTTTACACCATAAAATAAAAGATCAAACATGCATGCAAATGAAAAGACGACCCATGAGAATTACATTAACCTGAAACACATACATAAAATCACACGACGGCTCACTAAGGCCAAGCAAACGCCAGATTTACACGTAAAATATTGTAAACCTCATGATAAGAAACTTCAACCTATGACATGAGTGTAACCATGTAACCTAAGTCGAACCGCTATGAGCCGTTGCTCACCATTGGTGAGACATAGAGCACATCGTGCTCGTTGGTTCGTACTTAGACCTCGCAGGCACATGTCACAATAAGGCCACCATGTTTATATCCAAGCGCGACACAGTGTGTTGCCACTATTGCAGCCAAATGGGTAGCAAATAACCCGACCACACCTTTAGTTCTGACCACCACCTAGCTCGTGACCAACTTTATAGCAGGGAACCATGCGAGTTAACAAGAAAACTCAGATAGTAACCTTTAAGGGTGCGCCATTTGCGCTACAAGAAAGAACATACCATGCGTGTTATTTCAAAACAAAACCACCATGCTAGCTAAACAAGATAGAAACATGCAAAAATAGAAAGAAGATTAATATACATACATGCGGGCTACTGTGGAAAAAGAAAAGAAAACAATAAGTGAATTACTCACTGTTGTTGCGTTTGTTGAGCAGCCAAAAAGAAGTAGGATAAGTATTTTTCAATAGATATACATGTGAGGGGAAAGAAACACGAAACAAGTGGGTACAAACCCCCTTGTTGGCTGCGTCAGAATTCAAAAAAGAAAAGGGAGGGAAGCCACGTGAGTTTTAGCATAAAGAAATGGTCATGTGGGTACATTGTATTAAGATATATATATGATATTGTAGCAACTTGCCTGTAACTTTAAATTGAAACTTTTTGACATAAAGAAATGGTAGGAACATGCATGATTTTGGGTCATCGAGACTCAAATGAAATGAGTAACCTCGCTAGCGAAACGAGGATTATTCAAAAATTAGAGAACTTTAAACAACGAATTGCGACGCATTAGAGATAAGAACGATAAAATTAAATTATAAACGGCTAACTTATTTTAATGTGCGGGAACAAAAATTCTTAACGCTAAAAACAATTAAAGTTTATTCGGGTTTTAAACATGAGGAGTTATGAGAACAAAAGAATTTTCAATTAATAGAAGGTTGAATATATTACATATATTATTATCTGGGAAGTCAAGGGATTGAAAGTATATTTTCTTTTGAAACTTAAACGAGTCAAGCGAACCGAATCTGATAAATTCTCAAATTAAACAACGACTACGATGGATATAAATAAACGCGATAAATATATAAACTTAGTAATTTAAAAAGAATGTTTATATCTTCTTAGGCGCAAATCACATGGACTTGTAATTATGACGAGTAGTATAAAATTTAGTAAAGGTACTTATAATTGAACAGTCGCCACTTGAGCCAACGACTAAATCGATACCTTGAAAACGTAAACTGATAGCTCATGACGGCAATACCTTTTTGACCCACTTGCATAAACCAACTCATACATTAAGTATTGTTAAAATGTAAACTCAGACTTTGTCCTAATTATTTAGGTGTTTGACTGGGTCACTATTTGACGTACATTGATTCATAATCAATTCCAGACGATTAACCGACAAGGTGAGTTTCATAGCCCCTACTTTACTATTTTAAATCATCTTTTTAGGGTGAGAACATGCTAATTTTAACAATTGCAACACAAGTATATTTACTGATTTACTATTATGGGTCTAAGTACACTATTCAACCCACTTTGCTATTTGCCTAATATTAATCATGGCTTTGAAGAAAAGGAAAGGTATAAAGCTGACATTCGTGCAACCAATATTCTACTTCAGGGTATACCAAAGGACATCTATTCACTCATCGATCACTATACTGACGCCAAAGACATTTGGGAAAACGTGAAGATGATTCTGGAAGGTTCTGAGTTAACAAAAGATGACCGGGAATCTCAGCTATACGATGACTTTGAACACTTCCGTCAAATCAAAGGAGAAAACATTCAAGGATACTACGTTAGGTTTACGAAGCTCATCAATGACATGAGAAACATCAAGATGACCATGTCTAGGATGCAACTTAGCTCAAAATTTGTGAACAACATGTTGCCTGCGTGGAGTAGATTCATAACTGAAGTCAAACTTAACAGAGGTTTGAAAGAGTCAAACTGTGATCAGTTGTATGCATACTTAAAGCAACATGAGATGCATGCTAATGAGAACAGAATCATGATGGAAAGGTTCGGTCATGAAGTCACAATCCCAAATCCAGTCTTCTGCTGCAGTGAATTTGGGGGTTGTGATAGATTGGTATTAGAGCTCTTTGTTATAGAGAACTAGGTTGCATTAGTAACTCTAGACTATAACTAGCTCTTAAGGATATATCAAAAATAGCATACACACTATCTATTACTATCTACTTCCTAATTTAACAAACTGCTTGGCATGATATCATACAATAACTAAAACTACCACTTGTCTGTCATGGAAGACATGTTTCACTTAACTACACATTATCATTCACCATCTTGAGATAACATATCCTATGGATTACGCATTTATATCATATTAATACAAGGAAACTACCTTGAATCTCACCATATAATTAACCCTATAACCAATATCACACTACGAAGAGTCACATACACAATATTATGAATCTTGCCAGTGATTACATCCTTACTACATCACTTTATAGGGGTCACCTACATAAACACTTCGGGATACCTTGCTAATCACCCATTCGTTACTTCACAAGGATTCTTTATAGCAACTATTGTAAAATACCTATACTACTATCCACTATGTCGGTATACCCTTAAAAGTGTGTTGAAGTATATAAAAACCTACCAAAAAGCACATGCCACTTGAACACACCAATAATTGCCGAATCTTACTTTATCGAGAAACATGAACAACAAACTCATAATAAGAAGACGATGAAGACGCGACCGGTAAAGGTAAGATACAATAGTCACAAACTACGGAAATAAACTTAAGACATAAAGGTTTACACCAGCCCCTGAGTCTGGAATAATGTGAACTCTACGGATATGCACCTATTATCTGGAAACCAACCACATTACCCGACCATCAGCTTAGGCCTTAACATAAGAATACCACCAATAACAATAAGAAACATACCAATGCTTAAATCCAACACTCCTCTATATATCCTCGAGACATAGTATGAACATGCAATACACATTATCTCAAAATAGATAATGCTCATAAGTTAATCTTTACCCAAATATGGGATGTAAATAGAAGAAACCCCATTTTGTCATATGCAGGGTGCATTTGAGAAATGTCTTAATCAATTTCCAACAACGTACCTGACAACTCCCTGGAACAGGTAGCCGCCACGAAACACTCCATTCCAAGAAAACTTGACTCGCCAACCTCTCAGGCAACCCAATTACCTGAACTAGGACTAACTTTGACCCCTACTACAGGACGTGAACACTCCCAAGAAATGAATAACCTCAGTGCTCCTGCGCTAATATCTCAAGCGCATGGACTCTCTCGAAAGAGAAGCAGATCACCATCATCGCCATTCTTCTTAGATACCACTACTTTCTCTGACGGTAAACCAGCATCTGAAGCACCAGAACTCAACCCAGAAGACGTAACGGCCAGACTAGAGGACCTGGAAGTGGAAATTGACACTCTTCATGCAGACACCAAAGATAAAGTACTCTTAATAGCCGAACTATAGGACTCCATTGCTGCAAAATGTAAGATCACAATATTACAGATAAGGGCAAATGATGCTGAGAGCAAACGTACTGAGGATCATGAACAAATTCAAAAAATTCTAGCTCGCCTAAACCTATAAGCAAGACAGCTAGGCTTGCTGTAACAATGTATCCCAGTTGGCAAGGAAACATCTAGGCATAGAAATTAATAAAGACTTGTATTATGATTTCATGAAATAATAAATGAAATAACAATTCTACCCTAAAAAGTTTCTGAGTACATTTACCTAGCATAGGAGAAACCATATATTTGATAATATTTAGAATCAAATGACAAGCATCGTAATGCGCCAATGAAATAACATTATCAAAATTCCGCTCAGTGCAAAACAAGTATGCTCATTGCCCAACAAATAAAGAATACAATCATGTACCCGGAAAATGGAAATAGGGAAGCTATTTCTGATAAACTCTATGAAACTTGAAGATCATTTCAAAGGGGCCACACATCGTACTTCAGATAAGAAACAGTAATCCCTACAAAAAAATTAATTTCTTCCACTATTCGACATCTTTCCAAAACCCTTCTCATTTACAGTCAATAAATGCTTTTCCAATGAAAATGGAAATACTAAACACATCTAAAGGCTTACCGGGTAATAACTTCGAATCATACCCAAATGAAAAGTAGGGCACGTAGCGACATATGACTATAACGAGAAAGATTAAACCATAAAATACATAACGCGAAGCCCTATTCAATCAGATCCATAGTATTTTTGTTTGTAATACAACAAAATACAAAATATAGGAAATACAACAAAAATGTAAAATGCTAAAACAACCGATACATCGCCGGTAGACAAGCAAAACGAGCGATGTGATAATGAGGATCATGACGGGAGTAAAAATCTCGATTGGAAACTCTATAGGGATTGGTAACCGACAATTTTGGGAAGAGGATGAAAACTTGATATGGTGGAATGAACAAAAAATTGAGATAAAGAACAAGTACAGTGGAATAGGAAAGATATAAGAAAAAGGGCGGCGTAGTGAGTAGGCGTCGTAAGGAATATTGATTTAAAATATCTAAGTCTAGCAAGAGTGATTACAGCCAAACCCTAAACTTCCAACAAAAGTTATTATTCTAAATAACCTATATGCAGAGATAGTAAATTTTTCGAACACATAGATAATGCACGACAACATATGAAATGATATGCACGTAGTAAGATAAACACATATGATGAACATAAACTTTCAGAGAACCACATGTGTGGTAGAAAGTAGCAAGGAAATGATAAGCCAATTGACATATGACATAACATCATTCATCAGTTACTAGGGGGATACAACAATTTATACACACTACGAGTCTTTGTTAACTACGCTTACAATCACAAACAAATAACTGAAGGAAAACAGGGATGTCAATGTAAACCTAAGGTATACATAGCCTGATCAACTATGTATAAGTTAGGTCGGCAAAGATATGCTCAACAGTACTCGATGTAATGACAAAGGTTTGAACACATACACATTTTACTCATTCACCACATTAAAGACAATACTCAAGGAAACTATGAAAGTCTACTATTCATCAAGAATACATCATGAGAATTCAATCATACATAAGCGAAACAAAGTTAAAAAGGAAACATTTAATAGTTCTTTCTGGAGGATTCAACATAAGATTAAGTGGAACGCTCAAGAACAAAACTGTAAAATGACCCACTAGCCTATCGGTAAAAACTACTTCTTCCAGAAGGCTTCCACACCAATTGCCACAATGATGAGTGGTACGATAAGCCCTAATATTACAATAACGTACTGATAATCTTCTTCCTATGGAACACTCGCCAAATAACAACCAACCACCACAACAAACACAACCGCAATCAGGGGAACGAGATACGACATTTTAATTTAAGGACGAATGAAGTTTTAAGTAAGGAAACTTATTTTGTGCCTTGACAAATTCAAGAAATTGACAAAGTGTATCTATACATATAAGGGAGGTAACGGCTCACCACATTCTAGCCGTTAGAGCCCCACTTGCCACCTTTGTCCTCTTCTTAACCCATGCCACGAGTAAAACATTTGAATTCAGGACAAAGATTCCGACTTAAAAGGACTGCGACACCCTATGAAAATTTAAGTCTTATTTCAAACCCTAATGGTAAAATCAATCACCGAAAGAGTTTCAGATTGTTAAAATAATTACTTTGGGGAAAAATTTACAAAATTAATAACACTATTCTTAAATCACATTATTATACTGTAAAGGGACAACAATCATGTTCACTTAATTATTCAGTACAAAGTTACCACGCAAACACTTTAAAATACTGTATGGAGACAGTAGTCATAGTCGCTCAATTATCTCATTCAAGATGCATCATGGCAAGGCAACAGTCATGAAACAAACACTTTGATACTACAGAAATCAATGCATTCAGTCGAACTTACTAGATTACTAGCATGATAACCGTTAAATTCTAAAAGTGGAAATACAAGTACATAGTTATGACAATAAAAAATTTATTCAAAATAGTACAACGACATGGTTACAACAACCCTTAAACCATTAATCTGATGACTCGTAATTTGATTCGTACCTCACTACCCCAAATTCTAAAAAGAATGCATCATTCTCAGCTTGTTCTTGCCTAATTTTCTCCCCTTGCGCCTTTTTGTTCATGGTCTCTTCTTTCAACATTTCTTTTAGAGCTTCTTCATCCATACAGAATTGATGTAACTCCTTCTCGGTAAGAGGGAAATCAGTTCGTGATGACGAGCAACCTATACCTCCATGTGTATGGCCGGAGTATTTTTCCTGGAACCAAGCTCACTTAGTATCCATTTGTTTCTGTAGTTGTGACGCCTTCCTATACATAGAAAGATGCAGCTTGCGATCTTTTTTGGAACTTTCCTTTAAAAGAGTGCAAATCAAGGCACGGCTCTCTTGAGAAATGTCATTACATTTTTCATAAGTTTTTCTAAGATCGTCCCTGACAGCACATGAATCTTCAAACTAAAAAGCTAAATCCAAAAGCACATCCTGACGACCCTTATCTTCGTTAATTAATCTCTACACCAACGCTTCGATTTTAGAATCGGTATAGGGAAGCGAGCATGACATTCGAAATATCTTTATAGTGGGATTAAGGGTTGAAAATTTGAGAAGAGTAAAGTGGTATTTATAAGACAAAGAAGGAGAAGGTAAATAATTTAAGGCCTTGTCGTTTACTTCAACGAGTATATTTTACACATTTTGTCACCTTGGCTCGTCCTGATAGCGAGGTATTCAATTAGGGATACATAAGAACCAGTTTAAGAACAAATACCCTCACGCCTTCGTAAATCCACAAATCTCCTACAACGTCTTGATTTCGTGGGGGAAATCTTCTAACCTGGGGAGGATGTGACACCCAGTAAGAAAAATTAGATTCTCCTTGCGTTAAGTAAAAGTCATGGAATGCAAGTTTGCAAGTTTACCAATAACTTTCAATGAGAAGTCATCTTATGGTCGTCAACGCATTATTTTTGTCATAAAAAGTTTAATTTGCACGCAAATATCACCATTTTTACTCTGTGTCTAAAAGGACATTTTAGAACGAGTAGCGATAAGAACCATATTTAGTTCCCTTTGTGAAACATGGTTATTTACTTGTAACACTTTATAGAGTACGCTCAAATCATGACAACTTTATATTAATTCAACAAGGACAAAGTAAGCTATACATATATATCCATAAAAATTCAACACCTGATATGTACATATAAAAATATATGGAAAACAAAATGCAATCATGATAAAACATCATCATTATAAACCTTACAACACTACCCTACCGCTTTATCATTTTGAATAATCCAATCATATGCTACGTATCATCAAGCCTGATGCAATTTCAACTTGAAATGAAAGGCATAGTAATTATTCTTTCACAGCATTATAAAAGAGAAATAATTACCAACATTATCATATACATCAATAGTATATGTGAATTATATCATTCACATTCACATGTATGGTTTCAGAGAAATAATAGTCACCTTGTAGTACAAATAGGTACCATGCACGAGCTATTCCATCACATTAAAATTTGAAAACAAAGATTTCACAAGTCAGTAGGAGTAAACTTCCGAGAGCTAGTGAACGTCAGGTTGAAGAAGTATTAACTAAGGGATTGGTTCAAGCTTCTCGTCGTCGTCACGCCTTAAACCATTTAGCAATACTCAGACTTTTGTAAGTCATCCTTGTAGCCTAGCATTTATCATATTTATCATACTATGTCATTTTCTCATAGTGTAATACACAACCTAAACCAAAGCACGTTTAGTCTCGGCTAAAAGCCTCAACCTTGGTTGACTAGCACGCGACGTAAAACCCATGTGTGGCTAGTACATGCGTGCGCATGCAAAGGGGTTAGTCATGACATTTCACAACATACCAACAGATAACGAACTCGTAAATGATGTATGCGTTAAAACAAATAGCAAACCACGGGGTTTACACGCATAAAATAAAGATCTAACATGCATGAAAACGAATAGACGACCCATGGAGAATTACGATAACCTGAAACACGTATATAAAATCACACGACGGCTCACTAAGGCCAAGCAAACGCCAGATTTACACATGAAATATCGTAGACCTCCTGATAAGAAACTTTAACCTATGACATGAGTGTAACCATGTAACCCAAGTCGAACCGCTATGAGCCGTTGCTCACCATTGGTGCGACATAGAGCACATCATGCTCGTTGGTTCGTACTTAGACCTCGCAGGCACATGTCAAAATAAGGCCACCATGTTTGTATCCAAGCGTGACACAGTGTGTTGCTACTATTGCAGCCAAATGGGTCACAAATAAATCGACCACACCTTTAGTTCTGACCACCACGTAGCTCGTGACCAAATTTATAGCAGGAAACCATGCGAGTTAACGAGAAAACTCAGCTAGTAACCTTTAAGGGTGCGCCATTTGCGCTGCAAGAAAGAACATACCATGCATGTTATTTCAAAACAAAACCACCATGCTAGCTAAACAAGATAAAAACATGCGAAAATAGAAAGAAGATTAATATACATACATGCGGGCTACTGTGGAATAATGAACCAAAAACAGTGAGTTTGGAAACTCACTGTTGCGTCAGGAAGCAGCATATTCCAAACTTGTATATATAAAAACTGAAGCATGCATGTTGCGTCATTTAGGTAGCAAGCAGAAAAAGAAAAGAAAACAGTGAGTGAAATACTCACTGTTGTTGCGTCTGTTGAGCAGCCAAAAAGAAGTAGGATAAGTATTTTGCAATAGATATACATGTGAGGGGAAAGAAACACGAAACAAGTGGGTACAAACCCCCCCTGTTGGCTGCGTCAGAATTAGAAAAAGAAAAGGGAGGGAAGCCACGTGAGTTTTAGCATAAAGAAATGGCCATGTGGGTACATTGTATTAAGATATATATATGAAATTGTAGCAACTTGCCTGTAACTTTAAATTGACACTTTTAGAGGTAAAGAAAAGGTGGGAACATACATGATTTCGGGTCTTCGAGACTCAAACAAAATGAGTAACCTCGCTAGCGAAACGAGGATTATTCAAAAATTAGAGAACTATAAACATCGAATTACGACTCATTAGAGATAGGAACGACGAAATTAAATTTCAAACGGGTAAACGAATTTAATGCGGGTAACATAAATTCCTTAACGCTAAAAACATTTTAAAGTTTATTCGGGTTTTAAACATGAGGAGTTACGAGAAAAAAAGAATTTAAATTATAAAGGTTGAATATATTACATATATTATTATCTGGGAAGTCAAGGGATTGAAAGTATATTTTCTTTTGAAACTTAAACGAGTCAAGCGAACCGAATCTGATAAATTCTCAAATTAAACAACGACTAGGATGGATATAAATAAATGCGATAAATATATAAACTTAGTAATTTAAAAAGAATGTTTATATCTTCTTAGGTGTAAATCACATAGACTTGTAATTATGACGAGTAGTATAAAATTTAGAAAAGGTACTTATAATTGAATGCCAACTACTAAATTGATAACTTGAAAACGTAAACTGATAGCTCATGTCGGCAATACCTTTTTGACCCACTTGCATAAACCAACTCATACATTAAGTATTGTTAAAATGTAAACTTAGACTTTGTCCTAATTATCTAGGTGTTTGACTCGGTCACTATTTGACGTACATTGATTCATAATCAATTCCAGATGATTGACCGACAAGGTGAGTTTCATAGCCCCTACTTTACTATTTTAAATCATCTTTTGGGGTGAGAACATTGCTTAATTTTAACAGTTAAACACAAGTACATTTACTGATTTACTATTTGGGTCTAGGTCACTATTCAACCCAACTTGCTATATTGCCCAATTTATCATGAGCTGTCAAATTCTTGACCGGATGACCGGTTGAGGGAGCGCGAATGTTATGGATAGATCTATCGGGATTGACAACCCCTGTTTGTCTTGGACTGACATTAGTCAAGCAAACACAGTTTCATTTGAGTCAGATACGGATGTTGCGGGTTGAACATCTGCACGGGCCTATCTATGATGATATATATAAACGCTTCAGTGTCATGAGCTTAGATAATAGTAAAAACTTTTCATTGTGATATATAGGATTACTATATTTCAGGCTATGGTTATAAATCTTGTGGTTCATCATTACTATCAAACAACAAAACCTATGAACTCACCAACTTTATGTTGACACTTTAGCAATATTTTTTTCAGGTGTACTATATTATGAAATATATAGAGTATGCATTGGTATATTGGCAAGTAGAGGTCTATCTCTCGTATCAAGTCCTCTTTATGCCATGAAGTCACAATCCCAAATCTAGTCTTCCGCTGCAGTGAATTTGGGGGTTGTGACAGCACAGAACTGGGTTAACGAATCTCAATGGCGGGTATGTCTGGAGAGTTTCCAATGAACGGCCAATGTACATCTCCCGTTGCTTGAATGTCCTGGCTACTTGCAGTTGTTATAACGGACATTTTTTTTCTTTTTCGAGTGCTGCTATTGGAAGAAGCGGGTTCGAAATCTGTTGTAAATGAACCTTGGGTGATGAGGTGCTTTTTAAAATCGCGCCAAAGGCCTGGTCTCCTGACAAACTTTGATTCATATCGCTCGACTAGTTTGTGTCCGACACGTGAGTAAATAAAAAATACCACAAATAAGTAACAAATAGAAATAAGTAAGTGTGGAAATTCTAAAATAACACAATCATTAGTAGCGCAAATAAGCTTAAACAAACACCCCATATAATCTCAAACCCAAAGTTGTAATATTAACAAAAGCATTCAAATGGCGTATGATAAGCTTACCTGAAATAAAACATATCGAGCCCCGTGAACCACCTGATTGACACAGACCGTGTGCACTTGGCATATCTGCAAAACTAAAACATAAATTGACTCCCAACGCGCCATGCCGATACAACATTTGTGCTAAAAGACCGATAACATTCCAGTTGTGAAACGTAAATGCAAAAATGAGGCTCAGAAAGGTAGATAATCGAAGAAAGAGGATACATCCGCCATGGCTGCAAATCTAGAAATTTGCCCCGCCAAGATTCGGACAATCTCAGCTTTCATCGATTGCACCACGACTCATCACGGCCTCCTAAAATCCCGTTATCATCTGATAAAAAGAGCTACAGACTACACCTGAATCATGCACAAATAGCCTGCAAAGGCGGGGTCTGAAATATTACGGTTTGTAAAAATCCTCTTTATTTGTTTTTCCAAACACGTGCCGGTAAAACACGCAAACCACAAACAACCGTAACTTTTGAATTCACCCACCATATCAAGCATAAGCAAATGCAACAAAGCTTTAATAAAACAACCGCTTACAACCCACACATAAAGCAATCAGCCATTACCACAGAATCACTAAAGGATGCGGTAAGCATCAACGAATCATCGTATAGGAGGCTCAGAAAAGCTAACAACATATTGAAAATGACACGTTCGCCATGGCTGCGACCATAATAGGTCACCCAACCAATATACGGATGGTCTCATCTTCATGAAAGCCGTTGAGACTCATCACAGCCTGCCACTATCAAAATTTCTATTTGTCACGTGTTATATTCAGCAACAATACGTTCATGGAGGTTGCTACGGCGAGACATTCTCGCAATCGACCGTCCGTCCAAATAAAAAGATCTTATGAGATTTAGCAACAATCGTATATGATCCGTTCAAAAGAGACTAAATCTCTAAAGAGATTTAGCAACAATCGTATAAAAAGATTCTCGCAATCGACCATCCATTCAAAAGAGAGAAACCCCTTATGAGATTTAGTCTCTTTTGAGAATTTTCCTATAATAAAAAGAAAAAAAATTCTATTGATGCCCCCTACACAAAAAGTGTAAGTGTTTAATACCTCTAAAAAAGTGTTTTCCATGGACGACTTGGGCGACTTTCACCAAAAATTGATAAGTGTCCCAAGTGGCCCAAATCGCCCAAATACTTACGTGGGCATGTGTCAAATTTTGTTGAAAGTCTCCATGTCAAAAGCATTTTTTTAGGGTATTAACACCCACACATTTTTCATTCATAGCGATCTCGCTTCACCTGCTCCTCCCCTCTCACTAATTCTTCCTCGATATTTCATTCAATCAAAAAAAACCCTAATCTTCAAAAACCCTAATCAATTTTCTTCTTCATGGGAAAGCAATTCGTCAATACGGATCAAAATGGTTGGACATGGATAACTCGGAACAAGAAATCAAAACCAATTGGAAATCCTTATCATAAGGATTTGGAGAACATTGCAACATCTTTTTATGTCACCAATATGCCTTCAGCATTAACATCAAAAGGATTATGGAACGTGTGTGCTTCTCATGGTCGTTTGGTTGACGCTTTCATCGCTAATAAATTATCTAAAGGAGGTAAACGCTTTGGTTTTATTAAATTCCTTGGTGTTAAGGATGCAAATTCTATTGTGAATTCTATGTCGAATATATGGATTGGTAGTTTTCATCTTTACATCACCTTAGCTTTAAACCAACATCCCAACACAAAAACCCTAGCACCAAAATATACTCAATCCCAACCAAAACCTACCAACGCTTTCACTACCGCCAATAACCATAACGCCTTCCAGTCTCTTAACAACATCGCCACAAATAATAAACCTCCAGAAATCAAACACACCGACCAAAACCCTCATACTCCTCGACCCTCAAATATGTTCCCATATCAACCTCCAACGAAACAAAACCCATCCAAAAATGCACCATCACACTCACGGAACAAGAAACCATTAATGTGGAAAACACGGATACAATCCTACTTGTGAAATTGAAAGACATCGATTCCATGGAAAACATGTATGTCATTTGTAGGAATGAAGGCTTCTTAGATCTTAATATTCATCATGTTGGCGGATACTGGATTTGGATACAATTTCCCTCATCTATGTCTTGCTCTAAATTCCAAGAGAATGAAAGTCTTAAAAGGTTGTATTCGATTAAAAGGGCTCCCATGCCTAATTTTAAAATTGACGAACGAATTCTTTGGATTGAGGTGAGTGGTTTACCTTTATGTGCTTGGGGCTCAATGGCTTACAAAAAGATTGCAAGTAGCTTTAGGAAATTCTTGTTCTTTGAGAAGGAAGAATCCACAGCATTGAGTTCGGGTAGACTTTGCATATCTACCAATTCACATCAACTCATCTCGGAAACTGTTCAAGTCGACATCAAGAATGAGTCTTTTGAGGTTTCGGTCCAAGAAATTGGATCATGGAGTACAAAAATAAAAGATGACTACAATGACATTTCCTTCAACCACGACTTAAAGGAGGTGGATCATGTATCTGAATCAAATGACGAGCAACCGATTGATGACTTTGAAATACTCCAAACAAAACTCAACAATATGGATGAACAAGCTTTTGAAAATGAACTAGGTACCGAAGGGGACAAAAAAGATGGTAAAAATAGGTATTCAATCGACTCCCCAAAGAAAAAAATGGAAGAAGACACCAATTTTAATTCCACTAATTCAGAAACAAAGGATAATTCTTCGGATTTAAGTAGACCTCCTGGATTTGAGTTCATGAAAAAGAGCTTTTCATCATCTAGCAATTGTTCTACATCGTTTGCAAGACGTAGAAAAAATGATATCAAAGGATTTTCCCTTTTAAGTGAACTCAACCAAATCATTGATGTGGGCTCATCACTTGGTTATGATGTTAGAGGATGTAAAAAAAACTCTAAACAAAATGATCAAAGGAATCGGGATTCACATGGTTGACAAATGAATATTTTGTCAATAAATAGTTGTGGTACGAGGAAAAGAAGAAAACGCATGTGGATAAAGGACCTTTGCCTTAAACACAATGTGCATTTTCTTGGGATTCAAGAATCAAAAATGACTCGTCTTGAGCTATTTCGAATTAAATCTATGTGGGGTAACTATGCTTTTGATTATGCTTGTAGTATGGCTCGTGGTCTCTCAGGTGGTCTTATTTCTATATGGGACCCCAATATGTTCTCTAAGAATTCTATTTGGTGTGACGACTCGTTTATTATTATCAAAGGGAATTGGAAGAATGTAGTGGGAGACTGTTTCATGGTGAATATTTACGGCCCACAAGATCATGTTTCTAAACTTGCCTTATGGAATAGACTCACAGACTTCATGCATCACCATAATGGCTCCTATATTATGTTTGGAGACATGAATGCTGTCAGAAACGCACAAGAAAGGTTTGGTACTACTTTGAATAGTATTGAAGCTGATCATTTTAACTCTTTCATTGATTCCACAGGTTTAGTCGATCTTCCTATTGGTGGTCGCTCTTTTACTTGGATGAATAAAGCAGGTACTAAGCTTAGTAAACTTGATCGCTTCCTTATTTCAGAAGATGTGACTATTCGGCTCCCAGATGTTCGGATTACTGCTCTCGATAGGTTATGGTCTGATCATAACCCTATCCTTCTTCATATTGACAAAACTGATTTTGGTCCCACTCCGTTCAAATTGTATAACTCATGGCTTCTGAGAGATGGTTTTGATAACCTCATTAAAGAGGAATGGGAATTGCTTGATTCTAATCTCAAATGTCATGAAAAGTTTCGCCGCCTCAAGGATAAGATCAAACAATGGAGCAACAACATCAAGACGTTGGAAAGAAACAGAAAAACCGTGGCTCTTGAGGAAATTAATTCAATTGAGAAAAGGATTGATGAGGGATCCGCTATGCCTTCCGACAATGATCACCGCCTCATCCTTCTTCAAGAAATTGAAAAGATCGATAAGTTTGCTTCAATGGATATTATTCAAAAAGCTCATGTCAAATGGGATATAGAAGGGGATGAAAATTCCAAATTCTTCCATGGGCTCATCAACCAAAAAAGGCGGAATCAGATGATCAATGGGATTATGGTTGAAGGAAATTGGATCACGAACCCTTGTTTGATCAAGGATGCCTTCCTTCAATTCTATAAAAGGAAATTCCAAGCTCAAGATTCACAGGTTATGTTCTCTAACCTTCCTCATTCTCATTCCCTTAATTGCATGGATCGAGAAACTCTTAAAATACAGGTTACCCTTGAGGAAATTAAGGAAGCCGTTTGGGATTGTGGAAGTAGTAAAGCTCCGGGCCCGGATGGTTACTCTTTTGCGTTTGTGAAGAAGTATTGGGGCACTATTCAGAAGGATCTATATGATTTTGTTAACTTATTCTTTGCTTCTTGTGTTATGCCTAATGGTGCTAATTCTTCGTTTTTCACCCTTATCCCAAAGGTCAACAACCCTACCTTAATCACTGACTTTCGCCCTATTTCGCTTATTGGTATACACTATAAGATCATTGCCAAGATTTTAGCTAACCGTTTATCTAAAGTGATTGACAAGATTGTTAGCAAGGAATAGTCGGCGTTTATTGCTGGTCGTCAAATTCTTGATGGCCTCGTTATTCTAAGCGAAATCATTGAGTGGTATAAAAAACGAAAAAAGAAGCTCCTCATTTTTAAAGTGGACTTTGAAAAGGCTTTTGATTCCATAAGCTGGAATTACTTGATTCACATTCTCGACAGTTTTGGATTTGGTAATAAATGGTGCTCTTGGATTAAAGCTTGTCTCAATTCTTTGAGAGCTTCTATTCTTATTAATGGTAGCCCTACGTCTGAGTTTTATATTAAGCGTGGTCTTAGGTAAGGAGATCCTCTATCTCCTTTCCTTTTCATCTTGGTTATGTAAGGTCTCCATAATGCTTTTGAGGAAGCAGTGGGAAATGGTTTGATTACTGGTGTTAATATTAAGAATTCTACTATCAATGTTTCCCATCTTTTCTATGCAGATGATGTGATCATTACTACGGATTGGAATGCTAAAGACATGGATAATATCATCCGTGTTCTCCATGATTTCTATCTAGCCTCGGGTCTCAAGATTAATATTCGCAAGTCTAATATTTATGGTATTGGGGTCAATAAAGATGAAGTTTTAAGTATGGCTAGCAATGTTGGTTGTATTGCAGGTGATATCCCTTTCAATTACCTTGGTCTCCATATTGGTTCCAATATGAAGTCTATTGCTAGCTGGAAGACACTTGTTGATCGTTTTCATATGAGGCTTTCCGGTCTTTCCTCTTGGAAAGCTGATCTTCTGTCGTTAGTGGTCGTCTGACTCTTATCTAGGGGTTTGTGTCTTGGGTGTTTTGGTAATCTACTATCTATCGTTTTTCAAAGCACCGAATTGGGTCTTAAGAACTGGAATGGAATTCGGGCTAAATTTTTTGGGAAACCGTGGTAATAAAGTTAAAAACAAATTGGCTTGGTACAAATGGCCAATTATTTTTATTCTTCGATATAGGAGGGTTAAACATTGGCATAGTCTGTAAGCTTTCAACTTGCTCTTCTTCAAAATGGCGTGGGTTGCCTTTCTTCCCCAAGCCCTTTGGGTTAAGGGTCATCAATTCTATGTCATGGTCAAGAAGGTGGTTTCGATACAAATGGTTGTAGCTTCAAGGGGCATTTGGGCTAACATTGTTGGAACTCTATTTTCTCACTAGAAATGGTATTATTCTTATCTAACACCTTTGTGTTTTAAAGCAGGTAGTCTGGCACTCGTAAATCGGTTTTTTGGAATGATATTTGGGTAGGCGAGACTCCTCTTTTTGCAAGGTTACAATCGGCTCTACAATCTTGATCAGTCACAAGTTGTCGTGATCATTGACGTATTAATAAATGGGCAACTGGTCTTGGAATTGGTTCTGCGGACCAATCTTGGTGTTTGAAATATTGCCTATTTTAGGTGACATGTTAATTATGAGATGGTCAAACTAATTATTGATGTACAATGAGATATTGTACTTGGGAAGTCTTGGTCATAATGGTACTTTTACCTTTAAGGTTGCTCGATATAGATTGGTCCAAAATATATACCTTCCCAATCTTTGCTCAGCTACTACTTAGGACTAATCTATCCCATCAGGTAAGGTCAATGTGTTTATGTGGAGGCTTTCCTTAGAGCGAATCCCTCGTAGATTGAATCTCTTTTCGCGTGTGTATGGATATTCCGGGCCATCTCGTGTCATTCTTTGCAAATGCCAATGTTGAATCTGCTTAATTCAGGTATTTCTTCGAATGTGATCATTGCTTCCGAACATGTGGAAGCCACGTTTTTTAGATGGTGTGATATTCCTCTTTTTCAAGCTTCTTCCTTAGGTTCTTTCAATGATTGGATCATATATTGGCCTGCTTTAAAAGAGAAAAAACACAGGTTCTATTTTTCTACTTTGGTTCTTTGTGGCTTTGGAGGGGATACCGAAATCGCGTCACGTTTAACTCTCAACTGTTGAGGATATGTGATTCTATTCGATAATGTTACGTTTCTCTTCATTTTCGTCTGGCTTCACAATAGGGACATATAATTTATTTGATTGACTGGTCATATGTATCCCCTTTCAATCAAACGTAATGCAATGGTTAGTGTGCTTTTGTTTTTCCTGAAAGCTGGCATTCAAGTTCGCTGGGTTGCGTACCTGTTCGCCAAGGTTTTTTCGTTTGGAATCTTCGTCGGTTTGCTTTGAGGATCGGTTCTTCTTTTACTTCCTTCTCCCTGGGAATTGTTTTGGGGGTTTCATCAAAATCCATAATCGAAGTGAGAAACCGGTGGTCAGCTCTAGGATGGGGGGTTTTTCTTGCTGACGAAGTGAAAAAATCGATCCGTCGGCCTTCCTTCGTGTCAAAAGTTCTTTCATCCCTTGTTGACTTCCCTTGCAGTTAAAGTCTCAGATTTAACATTTTTTGATAGTTATGTAATTCTTTTTGTTGACTCTATTGTACTTTAAGTTTCTAGCGTCTTGCTAGACTCATTTTTATATATATTCCATCTTTGCCGTTAAAAAAAAAACTTAATCACACCCCTAACTCGTAACATATTTATAAAGGTTTTTTGAATAACATTATAACGAAGTGTGTCCTAAATCATAATCATTTTATATCATTACTAGAATTACCAGAAAATCTATGTCAATGCATAAGAGTTATCGGTGGATGGTAAGCTTCTATATAAGCCTATAAAAAGGGGGGGATTACTTAATTAGTAATTTATAAAAATTTTGTATTATAAAAATATGTTTATTATGTATAAACATTTCAATACTCTTTACTATATCAAATGCATAATATTATAAAGGGTTCAAGAATATAAACATATTCAAGTGATTCACAATAACATATGTGCATGTAACAAATGATTACTATTATTAAAAAAGTTTTGTTATATCCTTATACAATATATTCTTACATATCTTCCTACACAAACAATAATATTTTATGTTTCTTCTCTACTTATTATCTCTCCGCATCAAAATCGTTAATTTTGACACTTTTCAAAATTTTGTAAGTAAGAGTATATGCAGGGTCGTATCGTGAATTTTAAAAGCCCTGTGCAAAAATAAAACGATAAGCTTTTGAAACACTAAATAAACATGTTATATATAAAATATTGCACTGAAAAAAGAACATGACCGCTAGAGCCATGTAACAACAACGGTCATTATTAAATGCCTTAATTTTATGAAATCTCCTTGAAAAGTTTTTGGAAATTTTAAAGGGTATACTAGCTTCTAAAAATGTATTTGACCTATTTTAATAATGGTCCAAACAAGGGGTGGAACTGTTAAATGTATTGCACTTTTGTGAAATTTAAACTAAAAGAATAAATCAAAAGTGTAAAAACTATGAACTTTAAGGGGCTAAATGCATATAACTGTCATCTTCTTCTCCCAATACCCGCTGCTACCCTTCTGTATATACCCTACCTTCTAAAAATCTATTTCGGATATATTTTTTGTAAACGCTAACCAATTATACGTCTTTTTAACATGTTCACATCAATTATATGCTAAAAATTGAAATATATCTACCCCTTATGCATGTAAACATGGGGCCCTCACGAAAATAGAGGCCTTGTGCCGTCGTCACCTTGCACATGATCAAATCCGGCCATGAGTATATGATGCGGTAATGTCATGTTTTATAGTTTACGTTTATATTTGTCTTATATGTCGTGTCTCGTAGTTTATATTTATACTTGTTTTATATCCCACATCGCCCTAGAAGGCAAACATGTAAGCACTCCTTCTCCTATAAAAGGAGGTGCAAGGACTTGGTGTAGGATATGGTTTAATATTTTGATATTGGTAATAAAGCTTTGATTTAATCAATACTAGGTGGTTTTGCTAAGATTCTCTCAATAATCGATATTCGTTTGAATCAACGATTGTTGGAGTTTTCCTGATTATCGGTATTCGTTTGAATCAATGATAGTTGGAAGATTGTTTCTGGTATTCGTTGGAATCAACAGATTCAATTTGTGTTACCTCATTATTTTCACTACATCAGTTAGAGCCAGGTTGGTATCTCTTCTTTTTTTACTAGGTCAATTCGTGTGTTCCTTTATTTTCTCTACATCAGTTGGTATCAAGAGCCAAAGTTCCTGATTAAGATGCCTCAAAGGAGAAACAAAGATATTAATGATGTCTATGACCGTATTATGGCAAGAATGGAGGAGCAATTAGATTAGTTCATTGATCAATTTGTTGATCGAATGAATGACATGATGAATCCAAGAAGATATGGGGATCACGACGGTAGGAGAGGTGAAGGTGAAGAGTTAGAATATTCATTCTTTAATGGTGACGGTTCATCTTTTGATGAATGGGAAGATGATGGTATGGCTGATGACGATTATGAAGACGCCCCAGTATTTGAAGATGATCAATATGAAGATGTCATTGAGGAGGAAGAAGGATTTGTTGGCAATTATCCAAATTTTCAAGAGTATGAAAATAATGTGTCATTTTCGGGTGTTGTGTTGGGTCTAGAAGTAGAATTGATGTCGGTTTATGATACCGATATTAAAGATGTCATTGAGGAGGAAGAAGGATTTGTCGGGAAAGGAGGATTTGATGGGGAAGAAGACCGCATGGAAGATATTGTAGTTGTGGCTAATGATCTTTGTTCTTTAATGATCCAAAATACTTTAAGTGTTTATTTTTCAAAAATCGTAGATTCAAACCATCATAAGTTAATTTGGTTGCAAAAAGGTAATTTTGTCGAGGTTAGTATCTTGATTGGCAAAAAATATCAAGAAGAGTATTTGAAAGCTGCACCTCTGGACGATAAGTTAGGGTTTAAGACAATCAAGGCTCGAGGTCGAATCATTATAAAGAAAGGGAATTTGATGCAGGGGATGCAAATTTGGATGCTACGAGCACAAGAAACGAGTGAGGCAAACTCGAGGATGAGTTTTTTTCAAGGGTGGTAGAATGATGCGGTAATGTAGTGTTTTGTAGTTTACGTTTATAATTATCTTATATGTTGTGTCTCGTAGTTTATCTTTATACTTGTTTTATATCCCACATCGCCATAGAAGGCAAACATGTAAGCACTCATTCTCCTATAAAAGGAGGTTCAAGGATTTGGTATAGGATATGGTTTTATATTTTGATATTGATAATAAAGCTTTGCTTTAATCAATCTATTCTTAGCGATTTTTGCCAAGATTCTCTCAATAATCGGTATTCGTATAAATCAACAATTATTGAAGTTTGCCTGATTATCGGTATTTCTTTCGAATCAACGATAGTTGGAAGATTGTTTCTGGTATTCGGGTGAATCAACAGATCCAATTTGTGTTATCTCGTTATTAGTCTACATCAGGTTGGTATCTCTTCTTTTTTTACTACATCAATTGGTTATGTTGTTTTTTACACTACATCAG
>BQNB010067604.1:3151-28633 GCA_026074375.1 Tanacetum coccineum | reverse complement strand
AGTGATTCACCTTGTTGTAGCCTTTCGATGGCTTCCCACATTTCTTGAGCTGTCTGACATGCATCAACAGTTGAATATATTTCATCTCTAATTCCTGTCAATATCAAATGAATCACTTCCTTTTCTGATTCAAAATGAGCTCTGTTCTCAGGAGTCATATTCATAACTATCTCGACTGTTGTTTATTCAAGAACTGCTGGAGAATTCTCTGTTTCAGGAACAGCTGGTGTTGTGACAATAGTTGGAGTGTAAGGACCTTTGAGAATGCATTTCCGTAAGTCATCACCATTTGGTCTTGTATCAATGTATCGTAAATGTATCGTAAGAACCGTGATCGCCATTGTGCATATCGTCCTGTATTGGTGGACGATCCCTTAAACCAGCTGCCATTATGTTGTTATGCATTTGACTGTCGGTTGTGGAAGTTACAATTGGAGTTGTCATGATGAATGATTGAAGAATTATGAAGTGAAAAATGATTGTAGGATCTTAAGTAGATTTGTTGTGATTGAAGTTGTGGTAAAATGAAAAGCAATAAACGTCCACGGGATTTTACAAGTCTATGATTAAAACCGAGAAAAGAATTGTGTCTTTCGCGGGATTTTACAAAATCAATAGAAAACCGTGAATGTTAATTGATTTGGATTAAGGTTTGTTTGTTGTGAATTGAATGTCTTGAAAATTCAAAAACTTAATCTGACATATTTCGCTTGCAGGTGTGCATGTTTCGCTTGGCTTGAAAGAAAAATTGCATATTTCGCTTTGTTTGGAAATTACGTATTTCGCTTCAAAATTTACACATTTCGCTTGAAAATTGAAACTGCATATTTCGCTTGAATTGAAACATATTTCGCTTGTACTCAGTCTTGCATGTTTCGCTTGAACTCAAAACATATTAATTTTTTTTTATACATTTTTTTTTTTTTTTTTTTTTTTTTTTTATTTTTTTTTTTTTTTTTTTTTTTTTTTTTATTTTTTTTTTTTTTATTTTTTTTTTTTTTTTTTTTCTTTTTTTTTTTTTGTTTTTTTTTTTTTTTTTTTTTTTTTTTTTTTTTTTTTTTTTTTTTTTTTTTTTTTTTTTTTTTTTTTTTTTTTCTTTTTTTTTTCTTCATTATATTTCGCTTGAATTGAGAATTGCATGTTTCGCTTGAACTTTAAACATATTTCGCTTGAATAGAAAACTGCATATTTCGCTTCGATTTTGACATATTTCGCTTGACTTAAACCTGCATATTTCGCTTCAACTTTCACCTGCATATTTCGCTTAACAAACTAAACATATTCCGCTTCAAATATCATACATATTTCGCTCAATAATTTCCTGCATATTTCGCTCTGGCTTGCATATTCCGCTCGGTGTCACTTTCTTGTTAGGACCACTTTTGTCTTGTTTAGAAAACAACAAAATGTCCTTATCTTGTGAAGCTAGAAAAGTGGATCTATGTCTCCCCTCTTTTAACCGGTTTGGACCACATAAAAAATAAGCAAATTTCAAAAGTAAGCTTCGAAAATAAGCCACAAAATAAGCTCGAAATAAGCCGAATTTTGTAAGCTTAAAATTCTAACAAGAAGTTTATCTAAGACATTTAGTAGTGACTTTAGAAGATATAGAACAAGTGTATGAAGGATTAAGCAAACAAAAACGAACCAATAAGCCTAAGAATTTTTGAGACGTGAGCTTATATTGAGAATAAGCCACGAAATTTTGAGCTTATTACCAAAAAGTAAACACAAAAAGGTGTAGAACAAGTGAAGCAAGAAGTGAATGAACAAAACAAACCAATAAGCCCCCAAAAAAATTAAGACGTGAGCTTATAAGCCAAAATAAGCCACGAAAATTTGATTTAGAGCTTATTAAACCACAAAACAACCACTATCTACCTGAGGCTCTTGATACCAAATGTCGAAATCAAGAAAATCACTTCACTTCATAATTAAGAACAAGAAAATAAAGAAGAAGATGATGAAAGAATTATAGAGAGAGAGAGAGAGAGTTGAGAGAGAAAGTGAGAGAGAATGAGAAGATTACTTGCAAAATGGAAAGTTACAAAATGACCAACTCACCTCACCTACCTTGGTGAGGTGTATATGTATCAAACTAAAAGGCTTGCATGCATTTAGTATATCTACGGGCTTGGCTCGGGATTACTTGGGCTTTCGCCCGATACACGTGACCGGTTAGCTTACATTTAAGAGCCCATTTACCCGTCTAGCCTATTACAACGTATATTAATTAATGACCGAGACATAATATAATTATTGAACGAACTTCCATTGTTCGACTCAATATTTTAAGGCTAACAAATTTGTATAACAATCTCACAAGAGTTTCTTCCAGCACGCACCACTTTGTAGTCAGGTGATTTTGTAGGGTCAAATGCCAATCTTAATCCAGCACATCCATAAAAATTTAAATCATCATGTGCGTAATCTATTTTCGGAAGTATTTTAACCAGATTAGTGGATGGATTATAAACGTAATAAAAACAACCCCCCCTCCCCCCAACCGGTACACAGAAGCAAACCATTACAAGACTATAAGATGTTAACATTATCAACTGCCTCGGTGTAGCCAAGAGTAAATGACTTGTCGCTAGTGTATTTTCTTGACTTAATTCTCGTAGCTAATGAGACAAAAACACAATGGAATGAAGATGTAATGTGGTTAACAAAAAGACCAGCAGGAGGATCTATGTTTCGGATCTGCCTGCGGTTACATGTGAAATCAGGGGATGTAAGAATTCTTAGCCATTGTTTTGAAACGGTTGTAAAAAGATGAATAGAGAAAATAGGCAATCGGATTAATATTCGAGTTAAAAGGTCGTTGTTAGTAAGGACTCAATGTTGTGGTGCATAGGTTCTACAAGCATGTGTGCTTTGCTTATGTGACATCATCTCCAATATCTAGTGACCTTTTGAAGAACTGAATTTGTACAAAAGAGGTAATATTGTTGGTTGTGGATGACTTAATTTATGGTTGATGTAGTATGTTAGACTATATTTACCCTTAAATAACAAAACCAAGATGAGTAGATGAGAAGCTAAACCCAAGTTGTGAGGGACGAAGTTTGCAATCAAACTAAATATTTTCCCGCATTAAATGACACGCGACGAGCTGTGTCTTGGAGTAGGAGAATCCAACGAAGCAATCTCGGTTTAGCATCTTGTTTAGTGAGAAGATACTTAAGAGCCGCGTGGTCCATATACTACTATTCGTTTTTCGACGAAGACAAGATATGGCCTGAATTTCTCGAAAGTACATACAGCTAAAGCTCTTTGTTCCGTATTTTTAGTTAAAATGTACTTGGCGTCGGTAAGTCTTGCTTGCATAGTGTATCGGTTGAAAATGTTTGGTCTTACGTTGCCCAAGACTAGCACTAGCGCAAAGGTACTAGCATCACACTAATCTCAACGGTAGGTCCTAATCAGGGGCCAACTTAAACATTGGCGCTTCGATAATTTCTTCTTAAGTGCATTAAATGCTCTATAACTCCTTGGAAAAATTACAAATGGGTTTCTTTCTCTTAAAGGCGGCGTTCATTGGTAGGGAGATTTTTGAGAAGTATTGATATTAACCTTGGTAAATCCGACATGTCCTAAAAAAACTTTTAACCCTTGACGGTGTGGGGATGAGGTAGTTTTGCTATTTACAACAACTTTGGCTTTTCGACCTCACTCCCGGACTTAGAATTTTATGGCCGAGGTCGTGCATATTCTGACCATAAAAGGCACTTCTCCCAATTTATAACACTATTAGCCCCCCCCCTGGTCTTCGCACCTTTGAGATTTTGTCTAAATGGGAGAGGCATGAAGAGAAGGAATCCCCGAAGACCGAGAAATCATCCATGAAGACTGATATGTGTGAAAACACATATCCTTTTTATATCAAAAATGTCCCATTAAAGACAAAATTGTGCTTAAAATGCTTGTATATTGCTTGTTTGGTCTTTGTGATTATGTAGGTACGGATATCGCAAAAATCACAAGAAAACGGTCAAAGCCGGACAAACACGGACACTAGATGGAAAAGAGTGTACAAGAGCCGAGGATTTGATAGCAAGAAAGGTCAAAAGTCAACTCCAGTCAACCTTTAGTCAAACAAAGTCAACTCACTAAATGATAAAACCCAAAATACCAAATCAGTCCCTCAAAGAAAACCAAATTGCAAAAGTGGTCTCCTAAACCCTAACGGTGTTAACTCTTTTTATTATAAGAGTTAACACCCGTTACCTTTTTTATAACCAAGCCCGAGCCCAAAACATACTCTTGGCCCAATTTTTTATATAAGCCCGAAGTCAAAATAAAATCAGGGTCAAAGAAAAGTCAAACGCCCCCTTTTATAAAAGTAAACGCGGGAAAGGTAGTTGTTACTATTCACCTTCTTCCCGTCTTTACTAGAGTCACATCAAAGGGTAAATCATTTGGGCTTGTGGCCATGAAATTCAAGTGATAAGGTACAAGGTGGCAGAGTTATACGTCATTATGAGCTCTCATTGACTAAAACTCACAAGGAGTGACACGCGGGCAAAGGAGAAAACACACTTATGATTGGGATTTTGCATTAAAGTGAGTGCAAAAGAAGCACAAGGTTTGACACACGGAATGCCACGCTGGCAATCCGTGTGCTCACCCCAATTAATCAACGGTGAATAAGAAGCTCCAATGATGAGAAGAAAAAGGGACAAGATTAAGGGAGAAAGGAGTATGATCCAAGTCCTAGAAGCTTTATTTGCAGGCTATAAGTAGCCCTTCACATTCACACACACATATCTAGTTTTTAGCTTTGAAAATTTTTAGTTAAATTGTAATTTTTAGCTTTCAAAATTTAAGCTTAAGTAGTGTAACTTTTCCAACTTATTGTACTCTTACTTTCACCTTATTGTAATCAGTTTTAATATTAATGAAATCTTCCTTTGTTTTTACCTAATCCGTTTTACCTTACAAGTTTTTAAATCCTCAAATTCTCATGTTACTGTTTCAAAAGCTCCTAATAAGCTCATACAAGCTCTTTGTCTCTAAGCTTCAAATTGAGCTCAGAATAATATCATCTAATCTGTTTTAATCAAATAAAATCGCTAAATACCTTGCTAAATGGATTTTGGGACGTCTGGATGATAAGCTTAACATGGAAGAGCTTATGGGACCTTTACTAGCTTATCATTGATAAGCTAGAGCTTGTAGACAGCTCATTTGAGCCTTTTATTGCCTTTGTTTAGCTAAGGTTTTGGTAAGTTCCTATTTCTATTTCTGTCTTAACTTTCTAGTTTATAATTTGCTTATTTTGCTTATAAACTTGCTTATTTGTGCTTAATACTGTTTCATTGAGCTTATTGATAATGTTTGATCATCTGTTTTTAGCTTTTGTAGTTTAGATCTTTGTTTTTGATATTTTGTCTTATAAATCATAAAAAATAAAAAAAATGAGATGATAGTAGCTTATTGTTTCTGGCTTATTTACTTATTGTTATAAGTTCATTTTAGTTGTTAAAAGCTGTGCATCATCTGGTAATTGAGTTTTGTGTTTTAGATTTTAATTTCATAAGTTTAAAATGAGTTTGAGAATTTATAAAGGGGTGTTTGGCACAACAGTTCTAACCAAGGGTTAGAAAAAAAAAAAAAAATACTGGGGGGGTTTGTGGCTCTCTAGTTTAAATCTGAGTTTAATAAACATTTGTAGGCTAGTAAGTTAGGTTTCTAGTAAGATTATTAAGTTTGATAAAGTTTTCATAAGATTTTCTAGCTTTGATCTTGAATCTGTAGCATTTAAATCAGTTATAGTAGGATTTTTAGCTTAATTGAATTCTAGCTTATAAGAGTGTTTTTGTAGGCCTGAGTTTTGTGGTTGAAGAGTGTTAGGATAGTCATTAGGTCTGCACTTATGGTTTTGAGTCTAGTGTCAATTGCATCAGATAATGAAAACAACAAAGAGTCCATTTTCTAGCTTAAATCTCAGATGGTAATTGTAGTTTTTAGGATTTGATTTTCATAGCACAAGTAGGTCTAGGGTCATTAATCATTAGTATTAGCTTACTCTTTCAAAATAAGCTCTTTTGATTATCTGTTTTTAAGCTGCAATTGTTCTTTTTGTCTTTTCAAAACTCAAAACAAACTCAGTAACTGCTGAGTATTTTGACTATTTTCACAAAGCTTTTTCTATAAGCTCTTGTTTGCAAAAGCTCTTTCAAATAGTGTTTTCATTAAGCCTTTAAGTCTAGCTCTCTAAAATTTGATAAAAGCAAAAAACAATAGTAGTTAAGTAGTTTCTGTCATTTCTTTAAGCAATTTACATCTTATTTAGTGCTTTTCATAAAAAGTTTCTTTTATTAAAAGTGCTTATTTTCAGCTTTTCTACAACTTTGCTTTTATAAGTTTTCAAAAATAAAAAAAAGCGGAAGGTGGATATCGGGGGTGAGCAAGGCTCGAACCCCCGACCTCAACACCCTCAACCCTTATAAACAGCACACAACACCTTACTACCAACATGCCCTGGGGTCTTTTTCATTATACATTTACAAAATTTATTATTTAAATACATTTTCTTCCTTTTAGCTTATAAGCTGTTTTAAGCTTAATACACAGCTTATTCGATAAGCTGTGTAATCAAGTTATTTTCCTAGGTTCTTTTGTTCAAGCTATTTCTGTATTTTTTAAATTTTGATAATTAGTTTAGTATTTTTTAAACATATCTTTTTATTAAAACTTTACAAAATCATAAAAATTAGAAAAATAATCAAAGAATATCATTCTTTTTTAGAACATTTTCTTTTATCGTAGGGGTTTCTAGGAAAAATTTGTTTTGCTTTAGTAGGTTTAATTTACAAAATGTCATTTTTAAAGACGGGATTCGTTCCGTTCTCGTTTTTGTGTTTTTTAGCTCATTTCAACATCGTTTTTGTTCTAGTTTTCTTTAAACGTCTTTTTAGTCAATTGGAGTCTATTTAAAAAGAAAAGTCATTTTAGTTAAATTTGGATATTTTAGGGTTTTTAACTGGCATTAGGGTTCCCGTTTTGCGTTTTTAGTTAAAGTTTTTCATTTCCGTTGTTATTTGTTTTCGTGCTTAATTGTTATTATTTGCTTATTTTAATTTGTAGAAGTAGATAATCAAATCAATATTTGTTTCCAATTCAAATCATTGTCCGAACAACAAACGTGGTCTCAATTTCACAAATCGTTGGGGAATAACGACCCGGGAATCATACTTCCCAATTAATATACGTATTATATTATATATATTTGTGAAGATTTTCCTTTTTACCTTTGTCCTCAAGGGTAATTTGGTAATTTGGAGAGGCATGAAGAGAAAGAATCTCCGAAGACCGAGAAATCATCCATGAAGACCTCCATTGTTTCCTCGATCATGTCGTGGAAAATGGCCATCATGCACCTTTGGAACATGTCCGGAGCATTACATAAGCCAAAAGGCATTCATCGGTAGGCAAAAGTTCTGTAAAGGCAAGTGAAGGTGGTCTTCTCTTGGTCCTTTGGGTCAATTGGTATTTGAAAGTAACCCGATAAACCATCTAGAAAATAATAGTATTCGTTTCCCGCGAGTCTCTTAAGCATTTGGTCCATAAACGGTAATGGGAAATGATCTTTACGGGTGGCATCATTTAAATTTCGGTAGTCAATGCATACACGCCATCCCATAATTAATTGAGTAGGTATCAATTCATTATCATCATTTTCAATTACGGTTATACCTCCTTTCTTGGGCACACAATGGACGGGGCAAACCCATGAGCTATCGGAGATGGGATAGATTAATCCGGCTTCAAGAAGTTTGATAACTTCTTTCTTGATAACCTCGTGAATTTTTGGGTTAACCCATCTTTGATGTTGCACTGTGGGTTTAACATTATCTTCCATTAAAATCTTATGAGTACAAAACTTCAGATCTATTCCCTTAATATCTAAAATCTTCCAAGCTATGGCATGCCTATGTGATCTAAGAA
The DNA here is from genome assembly GCA_026074375.1 of Tanacetum coccineum. Classification (NCBI taxonomy): domain Eukaryota; kingdom Viridiplantae; phylum Streptophyta; class Magnoliopsida; order Asterales; family Asteraceae; genus Tanacetum; species Tanacetum coccineum. The sequence goes on along the minus strand of BQNB010067604.1, from coordinate 20,680 downwards.
CCTTAAGAAGAGCGGTCTTGTCCTCATCTTTTAAGTCTTTAGCGATTATGACGGGTAATTTATCGGTACCCTCTAAAAACACATATTCAAGATGAGGTGGTAAGTCTTTGAGCTCAAGCTCAGGGTGTTCATCACTAGAAGGTTCAACGGTCTTAAGTTCCTTAAATTTTTGTTCTTCCAGAGGAGGGGTAGAAGATGGGTCAGAATTAAGCAATCTTTCAAGGGTGAGAAGGTCTTCTTTCGGATCAAAGTCAGCATCATCAATTCCCAGTGGAATTGATTTGTTAGTAAGACAATCTTCGATTTCTTCCAAAATGAAGTCACCTCCCTCAAAAGGAGTGAGAGAGGGGAGAGAAGTAGAAAGGATTAGTTCCAAAGTTGGGGTGGGATTGCCACTCTTGGAAATGTTTAAAAATCCCAATACTTCTTGAGCATACTCCTCACAAGCTACATCAATAACATCGACTCGGTTAACCGATTCAATGATATTGTAGGAGAATGTCTTAGTATCACCAACTTTGAATGTTATGGATTGGTCATCATGTCGAAGGGTCATTTCTTCACCGTGAACATCAATCAAAGCTCGTTCCGTCCTCAAGAAAGGTCTCCTGAGAATCAAAGGAACCCGAGGACCGGCAATATAATCCACGACTACGAAGTCGGCCGGAAAGAAAAACGTTCCAACTTTTATGAAAACATCCTTGGCAATGCCGGTTGGAGTAGAAATCGTTCGGTCTGCAAGTTCAAGTATCATTCGGGTCTTGGTCAAATCCAGGAGATTTAGCTTTTCCCATACGGAAAGAGGCATTAGGTTGATGCTTGCACCGAGATCGGCCAAGGCTAAGCATTCATCCATCTCCGGAAAATCACACGGTATAAGAAATCTACCGGGGTCTCCTAGTTTTTCGGGAAACTTTTTAAGGATAACCGCCGAACAATTCTCATTCACCGGTGTCTTGATTAAGTCAATTATCTTATCTTTCTTATTGAGAAGCTTCCTAAACATTAGAGCAAACTTAGGCATGTGTAGGAGAGCATCCGCGAAGCTAAGCTCGAAATGGAGATTCCTAAACATTTCCACAAATTTCAAAGTTAAAAAATCGTCTTTTTCACAGAGCTTCTCCTTGTTAATCTGTAAAGTATAAGGTATGGTCGGTTTAGTCTTTGAAGTAACAACGGGTTCATCAATTTGAGTTTGGACCTCCGGAGGTTGGATGTTTTTTGTGCTTGGTTGCACCGTATCCTTTGTCACCTCTGGTTCGTGTTCCACCACCTTAGGAAGAGAAGAAGGCGGAGGTGGAACTTGAGGCCTATCATAAGAAACTCCACTTCGGGTGGTGATGGATTTCATATCACTTCTCGGGTTAGCAACGGTGTTGCTAGGAAGAGAACCCGAGATCGAAGTATAGGCGGAATTGGCATTCATGAATTTGGTAAGCATCTCCGTTAAATTGGTCATTTGGTTTTGCAGGTTTTGGTTTTGGTCTTGCATATTTTTCATAACCACATCATTATCCTTGACGTAGTTTTGAAAGTCATCCTTTGACACGCCTTGTATTTGAGGAGCTGGGGCTTGGTAAGCTGGAGCTTGGTAAGTTAGAGCTTGGTAAGCCGGGGGTTGATAAATAGGACCTTGGTTGTAATTATTTCCCTAGTTTTGATTGTAACGGTTTTGATTATTTCTTTGAGTGTTGTGATTGTTTTGAACGGTAGGAAATCCGGGAGGTCGAATTTGATTTGCAATCATCGGAGGACGGTAACTGGTGTTTCCTTGGTTGTAGTTAACCGCGGCGGTTTATGAAACGTATTCTTGAATATTGTCACGATAAACGTTGCCATCGGTGGCGGGACAATTACGGTAAGAATGAGCATCACCGCAAGTTACATAACTTTCCTCGACCGCTTTTACGGTAGCTGGAGCTTGGGATTGGTTTTTCTTATCGAGAAGCAAGGCTCTCGCCATATCTTTAAGTTTGGCAACATCGGGTGAAACACCAGGGGTAGAAGAGCTCGTACCCACTTTGGTAACAATCTCTTTGTCTCATGAATAACGAACTTTGGATTTGCTCTTGATGATGGCTAAGCAATCTCGAGGCATTTTGTCCAAAAAATTACCACCCGCGGCGGAATTCAACGAATCTTGATCATTAGAGTTCAAAGCATTGTAGAAAGTATCGAGTTGGTGTAATTCCGAGAAACCATGATGTGGGCATGCACGAAGGAGATCCTTGAATCGGTCTCATGCCTCACTAAAAGATTCATCAAAACGTTGTCGGAAACTGGTGATTTCATTTCGAAGGTTGGTAGTTTTAGAGGGAGGGAAGAATTGGTTGATAAATTTCGAAACAAGATCATCCCAAGTAAAAATCGATCGAGGGGGTTCTTTTTCGAGCCAAATCCGGGCGCCCCCTCGAGGGAAAATGGAAAAGGCATAAGCTTAATCGACGTATTCAGAACGTTTGGGAACTTCAAAGTAGAAGTGATCTTGTTGAAATATCGGATGTGAGCATGAGGATCTTCTTTATCAAGTCCGAAAAATGGTTTATTTTGCACAAGAGTGAACAAACCATGCTTAAGCTCAAAGTTGCCCGCGGTGATCGCGGGAACAACGATTGCATCCTCGTAACCCTCAGTGGGTGCTTGGAGCAATTGTGCCATAGTACGTTGATCGGCCATCGTAACTACGGGAGGAGCTTGATTTTCAAGAGGTTCTTCGAGATTAAAAGGTTCAATATTCTGTGGGACTTGTTGTTGAGGACGGTTACGGGTTTGAGAACGAGTGCGCGTGCACTAATTATGAATAAAACATAATATTTTTGGTAATCGGAAGTTAAAAGTCCACATTAGCTCTTTAAATTACTCACAATAGAGCGGAAGGAATTAGCACGCCGAAGCGATTTAAAAGCGTTCTTCCTTTTTGGGCGATGTTCCTTGGATCAAGCCCTCCTTATACCCTCCTTATAGTTTGTAACTCAAAGGTGAGCCGATTATAACGATTAACAACACGATTTGTTTTGTTGGTTTTTCAATATTATTTTTTGGTATTGCAAATACTTTAGGAAAAGTATTTAGAATGATTTTTGTGTTTTTATATAATCAAAAAGAAAATCAAGAAAATAAAATATTTTTGTATATTGTATTTTCTATATTCACAAAATAAGCAATAAACTTCACGGAGAAGGTTCTTCAAACACTAGTCTTCAAACGTACACAATAATCGTATCACAACCTCCCCGACAGCGGCGCCAAAAATTGATTACCCACTTTATATATATAAATATATAATAAGGATGAGATCAATAATAGAGAGATAAGAATTCTGTAAGGCTTCCGTAAGGCTTTTTGAAAGGATAATCACTTTAGACCAAAGCAAAATCCTAAAAACCTTCCCGGGTCGTGTCCCGACGAGGTGTGAATGGAAAATCGAGGTAACGTGTGTGGAATAATGCTTGAAAGATCACAAAATTTGATTATTTTTCTTTTTTTACAAATAAAATACACAAACAAGTAAAGGCAAACTAAAAACGAAATCAATTAAAGCTTAAACACGAAAAATGTTAACGGGATTTAAATCCCGTTCTTTAAAAAACCAAATTCTACAAATTTAACCCTACGAAAGCAAAATTAATTTTTAACAATCCTAAATGATTAAAGAAAATTAAAAAAAAAGAATTATATTTTTTATTATGAATTAAAAACGGATTTAATCTAAAAAATTAATTAAAAAAATACTAAACTAACTTGGAAAATTCTGAAAAATTGGTGGAAAAGTACTTGAACAGTGTTAAATCTAATAAGAAAAATAAAAGGGTGAACATAGCTTATCAAACCCCTTAAATAATAAACTTTGCAACACTCTACCAGATGGCCCCACTAGTGCCGATGGTAGAGTGTGTGTGTGTTAAAGCTTTGGTGAGGTTGAGGTCAAGGGTTCGAGCCCTGCTCACCATTGACTTCCCAAACCAAAGCTTTTTATTTTTTTTTCTTTACAAACTTTTTCAAAAAGCTAAAATAAGCAACTTTTGTGAAAACATTTTTTTAAAACTTTAAATAAGCTGGAAAATAAGCAAATTATAATGACAGTTTAACTAAGAACTTAAAAGGCTTTTATGACTTAACTGTTTTAACCAAAAAGCTATGAATAAGCTTAACCTTACACAAAATAAGCTACAAGAACATTAAGCTTAGCCTAATAAGCACTTAGGAACAGAAAATAAGCAAATTAAAGTAGCTGAAAAGCTCCAAAAAACAAATAAGCCTTTTTGACATAACTGATGCATAAACAGCCTAAGGGGGCACTTTTAAGCTTATTTTTAAGCCCTTAAATGGATCTTTATGGCTTAATGACTTATAGACCTTAAAAGATAATACAATAAGCTATCTAAAACAACAAAGAATAAGCATTTTAAAAATCAAATGAGCTATGAAAAAGCTAAGTGAAAAGCTGATTACACTAGATTTTTGGTTTTTTCCAAATGATTTTTAAAAATGAAAAATTGGCTTTTGCAGCCCTCAAAATAAGCACCTAAATAAGCTATAAACTACAAAATAAGCTAAAACAGATTAAGTTCATACTACAAACTACTTATGCAAGAAAAATCAGACTCTAAAACAGCTTTTAACTAACTTAAAACTAAGGTTGAAAAAGGGCTTTTTAAGACTTTGAAACTGAAACTGTTTTTGACAGGTTTGTACCAAAACTCAATTGGCAAATGCACACTTAACAAACTCTTTTACTACTGCATTTAAAGACTCAGAACAAGCATGTAACTAAGACCAAATAGCCACTAATGAAAAGCTAATCAAATAAGCCATATTTTCTAACTCTAGTATCACAGATTCAAGACATTGTTATAAAAAGCTTTGAAAACAAGTTTTAAACCTTAAATTTTTTTGGAAACTGATTAAAAAGACTTAAACAAGCTTGGTAAAGTTATCTTGATGACCCAAAACCATTTTGACACTGATTTTGATCCATTTTAGCCTTATCCCAAACACCCCTTTAACTTTTGAAAACCCATTTTTAAGCTAAAACAGACTTAGAAAACTTATAAAAACTAAAAAACAGATTATCACTAAGGCTAAATAAGCACAAATAAACAACTGGAACAAAGAAATAAGCACTTAAATTAAGCAATCTAGAATAAGCAGTTTTAAAGCTAAAATTAACAGTTTTATCTAAAAACTTAACCAAATGAGATTTAAACTACAAGGAAACATAAATAAGCATTAAGCATCATAAATAAGCAATAATAAGCAGAGAAATAAGCAATAAGCAGTTTTAAGCTAAAACTTGAAAATGAGAACTTACAAAGCCCTTGCTCTAAACAGGGCCAAAAAGTGCTTAAATAAGCTGATCTACAAGCTCTAGCTTGTCAAAGACAAGCTAGTAAAACCCATAAGCCCTTCCTTTTCTGGCTTATCTTCCAAATAGCTTTTTGAGTGAATTTTGGTAAAAGGGGACTTAAACCTTACAAACTATGGAAAGAGCTTGTAAAACTTAAGTAAACAACTTATAAGAGTAAATAAGAGCTTATAAAACACTTTTAATATCAATGGAATAGTAACTTAAAAACACAGAACTTTTAAAACTTATAAACCTCAAATTTCATTAACTTTTAAAAACATTACAAGACTTGAATAAAAAGTACAATAAGCTAAATTTCAACTAAGATAAGCTGTTAAAAACTAGATTAAAACTACTTGCCTCAAGGGCTTACAAAGGGACCTATTTATATAAGAAAATTCAAAGTCTTGGGTCTTCACTTGTGCTACTTCTGTGAGTGAGCCAGGAGGTGTGCTAGTTGTGTGAGTAAAGTCAGAAACTCATCAAAGCCCTTCATTTTGAGCGCTCACCAAGTCCTATCATCTTAGCCCTTAATTTCTTGTCTTTATCCCTTGGACGAATGGGAAAGCTTAGGATTGCCAAGGTGGCATTTAGAGTTTTATGGTGTGGGTTTTGATGGGATGGTGACATATTTGTTTTAGGGAGCATGGTAACTGGTTTTAGGGAGTGGGGTAGAAGATGATGAATAGTGCCAAAAGTTTGACAGGAAGAGGAGTTGGGAGTGTTTATATCTGTACAGGGGTGAAAGTTTGTGGGTTTGGCAAGATTAGCCCTTAAGTATTTGCTTTGTATAAATAGCTTAATGGGTTGACCCGACCCATTAAATGGGTGCGGGTGGGCCCATTAAGTATTTCATCGATATCGGCTTCGTCTTTGACTTTTGACTTTGTCGGGGTTGACTTTGACTTCGACTTTTTGACCTTTTCACGCCTTTCCATTCCCGTGCTTGGTTTTGTCGTGTTGGCTTTGTTTTTGTCCTTTTCTTAGATATCCGTTACCTGCACAATATAAATCACAAAACACACAAATATAATATATTTTTGGTATATTTTGGTCATTTTAGGCATGTTTTCCTAGGTAAATGGTATGAGTAATTAAGCACATACCACATCAAATGTTGTACAATAAGCATAAATAGTTGTATTACTTAATTTTTGGCATTTAATGAGGAGAGAGTTTCTAATTTGCTTTATATGTAGTATAGATATAGATATAGATTAAAGGTTTCAAAATTGATTTTTCAACCTACACGTATCTATATGTGTACAGCTTTCTAATGCATTAACACAGTACATACTTGAATTTGAAAATAATTAATACATGATTAATACACTTATTACTTAAAAATACAATCATGTATTCACATTGTACAACAATTAAAAACATATATATACGAATGCGTACATATGATGTCTCCCTAAAATGATGGTGCATATAGTTTTGTAAACCGGACCGGACCAACGGTTCAACCGAGAACCAGAGTCACCATCGTTTCGGCAATAAAAGTCGTCCGAAGACGAACCGAAGAGGATCCGTCGGAACTAATATAAACGGGTGAACCGGGCCTTACTGTCACACCCCTAAAATGGATCGGAGCGGAATTGAAAATTTGAGGGCGTGACTTCATAAATATCTTAAACACAACTACAGAGAACGACCACTATATGGACGTTTTAAAAATAATAACTCGTTGCTTTAATTTAAACGTAAATAAGTCTTAGAATAATCCACTAAATTTTAAAACATAACGGAAGCATAAATAATTTTTTGCAAGACAATGAGTATTAGATGATAGATAAATCTTGAAAACTAAGCCATATGTATGCAGACTCCATAATCAAAGAGTTCCAGCAAGCTAAGCACATAAGAAAACATGCTTTAAAACGTCAACGTAATGTTGGTGAGTTCATAGGTTTAAGTAAAACATAAGTATGGACCACAAGATTTAGTAATGTGTGACAATTGTAACACATACAATATCACAAAAGTATTTACGTTGCACTAAGCTCATGACATCGAAGCTAAATAAAGTATGTAGCAATAAATGCTAAGTAAAGCTTGCCCTAACGGGTGTCCAACTCAAGACCACCTAGAAATCCGACATGATATACCGTCTGTTTGACCGGTACTACACCGTGAGTACCCAATACAAGTAAGAATTTGTTAATACAAATAATGTCTAAAAACTTTATTTATATTTTTTGACGTCTCAATGTTTTGATAATAACAAAATGTAAAAACGTTTACGATAAAAATAAACGTTTACAAATTATTAATCGTAAAATTTCATTTCTAAGATTAGTGATCACTTAAGGTATGTACAAACAAATCATTAAGCATGATTAGTGATCAAGAAAATATTTTTTTTCTTAACCATTACATTTTCACAAAATAAATATACAAAAATACTTTTTAATAAAAGAAAATGTTTTATTTAAATAATAAAAATTTGAATATGGTTTTCCCCCCAAAATGGAAGCTTCCATACCAGATACAACCTTCTTCACAAAAAGACAAAAAAAGGAGCGGAGTCTACTGGCGGCCCCCTGATAGGTACGGCGACCCCCAGATATATTTGGGACCGCCGGGACCGCCAGCAGATGACTGGTGGGATTCGCTGGCTATAAATACTGCACTATTTCTGACAGAAAAATAGACCTCTTGCACGAATTTTTCTAGTCCTCTTTCTCTCTCTAAAAACCTTCTTTCTCTCACTAAATCTCTTGATCACTAACATTGTTTGATCTTGTTTCAAGTGATCTAATCTCTTCTTCTCATCTCTCCTCTCTATCAAGTGCAAGAGAAGAACATTCGTATTCGCCGAAAAACGAATTGTTATTTAGTGATCTCTCATCTACGCGACTAAAAAATATAAAACATGTTTACTATAATTTACGCTAGAGTTTTTATACCCAAACGGACCCAAAACGTTCGAGAAACCCAAATTTTTATGTTTTTCAATCAGCTCTATTTTTAGTGAAATAGAAATCCCTTGATTTTGTCCGACTTCGAAAGAGCATAACTCCCTCGTTAAAAACATTCGCGACTCCACCAAAAGCTACGTTTGAAGGAAAAATCATTCTCCACACTTTTTCTTTTATAAGCTTAAGCCAATTCGAACCCAAAACGGGAGTTTCAAAATCTGGACAGAATTTTCTGAAAACCATTTTTGAGCTGTCAAAAACATTACATGTTTCGTCAAACTTGAAACGGTCATAACTTCTTCGTTATAAAGGCAATTTTCGCATTCCTTTATATAAAATCACCGGGAGACATATGCCAAACATTATTATTGATTTTAGCCTCTCAAAATAATTTTACACAACCTTAACCTACGAAATTAATTATGGACAACAGTTTTCGAACCACAAACCAAACACAACTTCCCCCAAACACTCAAATTCTAATTCTAAACTCCTTCACTAGTGTTTCAACCAACAAATTCACATCAAAACTAGCCTAATCCCATCGCCAAACATCACTTTTATCACTTAACATTTCGCTATAAAGCCAAAAGTATAAGAAAACGCAAGAAAATTTAGAAAAGTTTTAAACTTGAAAATAAATTGTACAACCTAATTTATTTGTATGATTTCTTTATAAAAAGTGGTTACAAACACGGATGATATAGTTTTTTGAGAGAAAAGAAAACGGTGAACGAACGAATAGCCTAGAAATTTATATAAACGAAAGAGATGATAAAGCTTACAAGTTGTGAAGAGATTGTAAAGAAAGGATGAATCTTTAACCCGAATGAATATGAATATAACCCAAACTAATTTATGAATGAGCCAAATCAACTCTTAAATGAACCACGATCAACAAACTAGCAATAAATCTTGAACCAAAAAGCAAAAACACCAAGAGGAGTTTGTTTGTGGCGTTCAACCGACCTAAAGAAATAAAGAAGAGAAAGAGAGAATTTTGTGCATGTGTATTTTAGAGATAGGAATAAATGAACAAATGGATAGGTGAATGGATAAATACATTGCATTTGGTCATGCACCTAGAATCTTCTCCAAGGCATCCTAAGCATGTGTGACGTACCAAGGAGACCATTTAGCTAAAATGGCGGTGATGTTTGGTAAAGGGGCGGACACAAGGAGGGAAAATGGGGGGGGGACTAAAGATGTTAAAACTTGATATTTGCTAACAAGATATTTATTTTAAGAGGAATGGAGTGCTTTCATGCATGCACAAGAATAAATCCTAGCAACGTTTATGATACCCGTATAAATTTAAAACGCGCAACATTTTAAAAATAAAATGTAATAATTTAAATATAGGCTTGCTAAGTAGAAAAGCGATAGTCATCAAAAGACTACGTTAAAACGAAAAGCCGGAATGCAATCTCGAATATGTTACTCAGTTATACGCGAGACACTTCTTGGTTTTTGTATCAAATTTAGCACGGTAACTTAAAAAACTAAAAATGATGCATGAAATGGTAAAATTGACCAGGTGAAATTTCGGAGTGTCATAGTCTTTCCCTTTGAGATGCTTGTCCTACAGCTCAATTGTGGTATTTGACGAGGGCACAGGTTGTCCCCTCACCTCTCCCTCCCCCCCTCCCCACACCCCTTCCCCCCCCGCAAAAAGGTGTGTATAACTTCTTCTGAAAATTGTCTCCGCGCTCCCAAGTAAAACCCGGAACCCTTCATGAATTCCATCTCACTTTGACGATAGGATAGTGGCTTTGCTTTAAACTTTTGACCTCTTTGGTCCATGAATTTAACGGGTTTCTTCGTATGTAATGAAGCTTAATCGTATTTGGAATTTCATTCAACGGAATAACGTGTGTTTCGTCAGTCAGACACTTCTTCAGATTTGACACATAAAAGGTGCTATGAACTCTTCTTAGCTGTTTCGAGAGTTCGAGTCGATAAGTAACAGTTCCAACCTTTGCTAAAATCTTGAAAGGTCCAATGTAACGTGAGTTTAGCTTTCCCCGTTTGCCGAAACGAATCACCCCTTTCCATGATGACACTTTCAGCATGACCAAGTCTCCAACTTAAATTCAAAGGGATTATGCCTCACATCGCATAACTCTTCAACGATCGCAACGGCTTGAATTCGACTCTAATTTGAACAATCTACACATTTTGTTTCATGGAAGCTATGGGTCAGAGAGTTGTCTATCTCCTAACCTTCAGTACCGGCAGACAGGTGATTGACATTGACGACCGTACAATGCCTCAAATGGAGTAGCTTTAATGCTCGTGTGATAACTGTTGTTGTATGAAAACTCCATTAATGGTAGGTGTCTATCCTAACCCTTTCCAAAATCGATCACACAAGCACGTAGTATATCCTCTAAGGTTTGAATGGTCCTCTCACTTTGACCATCATTTTGCGGATGATAGGTTGTACTCATATCCAGTTGAGTTCCCAAAGCTTTATGGAGCGACTACAAAAAATGAGATGTAAATCTACTATCTCTATCTGAGATGATTGAAACTGGCACTCATAGCCTTGAGACCCACTTCCTTAAATTACAGTCTTGATTAGACTCTCCATTGAATCTGTTTCCTTCATTGGCAGGAAATGTGCAGATTTAGTGAGACAATCAACGATTACCCAAATCGTATCGTGACTACTTGACGTCTTTGGCAGTTTAGTAACGAAATCCATTGTAATCTTCTCCTACTTCCATTGGGGAATCTCAGGTTGTACCAACAAACTGGATGGTTTCTGGTGTTCAACCTTAACCTTTGCACACGTCAGACACTTACTAACATAGGTGGCAATCTTTGCTTTCATATTGGGCCACCAATACAATTTTTTAGGATCCTGATACATCTTATCCGATTTAGGATGGATAGAATATTTAGACTTGTACGATTCATGCATAATCAAGTCCCTCAATCCTCCAAAACGTGGTAACCAACTCCGGTTCTCAATACAGAGGGTTCCATCAGGACGAGTCTCAAACTCTTTGTTCATTCCATGGAGGTTTTCTTCCTTGACATTTGCTTCCTTCATTGCTTCGGCTTAAGCATTTAAAATTTAGGATGGAAGGTTCAAATCGATTGTCATCATTAAGGCTCGAACTCTTAACGGCTTGATCCTTTCCTTTCGGCTTAAGGCATCTGCCACCATGCTCGCCTTTCCCGGGTGATAACGAATCTCACAGTCGTAATCACTCAATAACTCCATCCATCGGCGTTGTCTCATGTTCAACTCCTTCTAATTAAGAAGGTGTTGCAAACTCTTGTGATCAGTGAACACGACACACTTCGTGCCATACATAATCGTTCTCCAAATCTTAGAGCTGAACACTACTGCTCAATTTCTAAGTCGTGAGTCGTGTAGTTCTTCTTATAAATATTGAGTTGTCGAGAAGCGTAAGCTATGACTTTCTTCTTTTGCATCAAAACTATGCCTAACCCTTTGTGCGAAGCATCACAGTAAACCACAAAGTTTTCACTTCCTTCAGGTAATGCCAAAATAGGCGCACTACACAACTTCTGCTTTAACAGGTCTAAAAAGCTTCCTCTCTTTTCTCCCCAGATCGGAACTTCACGCTCTCTGAGTAACTTTGTCATTAGTTTTGGCGTTTTTGAGAATCCCTTTTGATAAAGCGCAGAAATAACCGACAGACCCTACTGAATTTGGCGAATTTCTGTGTGTCTTAGGTGATGCCCAATCCTTAATGACTCAAACTTAGGCAGGATCAACGTGAAAGCCTACACTTATTGATCACGTACTTTAGAAAATAACATTTAAGCCAAAATACACACTTTAAAATTAGCGTACAATTATTCCTCCTTCTTCAGTAGTTCTAAACGTTTGCTTATAAATGCTTTTCATGCTCATCTTTACTAACCGCGGTAGATTAGTATTTCCTTTATGAATAACATCACAACCTTGTATAGATACGATAATGACCACCCGATTCATCAAATCCAGAATACCGCCGATGTGTAAGTCCAATCCATAATGGCATTACTTTGTGAACTCGTAGTGACCATAACGAGTCCTAAACGCCGTTTTTTTGGAATGTCTTCCTCTCGAACTATGATATGGTGATAACCAGACCCCAGGTCGATGTTTGAGTTAAAACTTGACCCTTGTAGTTGATCAAAAAAATCGTCGATCATTGGAAGCGGATAACGGTTCTTCACGGTAAGCTTGTTCAATTCACGGTAGTCGATACACATTATGAAAGACTTGTCTTTCTTCTTGACAAACAAAACCGGAGCTCCAGGGTGAAGAACTCGCCCATAAAATTCCTTTGTCAGATAGTTCTTGTATTGAGCAGACAACTCTTGCTCTCTGACGGGGAAGTCAATACGGAACCGTGCTACCGTGGCCGCACTCGGGACCTAAGTCGATTAAAATTCAACTTTCGAGTTTTGGTGGGAGTCCTGAAAAGTCTTTCTGGAAAGAATTCCGTGAATCCCGCACGATAACACGTCCTCAAGTCTATTCTCCATCGACTTGTCTTTCGCTTCTTTTCATTAATCAGTGCAAGAAAGACATGGCAGCCCCTTCTTAATATACTATCTGAGTCTTGTGCACCGAGATGAGTTTAATCTAGAATTACTCCTTCGTCGCTTCATCTTTCTTGAATCGACAACAATCGTTCCCCATAAGGAATACGAACAATCCTTCTCGGACATAGATGATTACGGCATGATAACTTACATAACCAATCCTACCAAAATAACGATTAAACTACCAAGCTCCACGGGCATAAGTCATATTATAACGAGTGATCCTAGAAAATTTTCACGTGCACCCCTTAATTATTGGAATCATATCCTACAACTCTTTCTGACAGCTACTCAATGAACGTAACCTAACATCTTAATGAAACAACGTCAATTAATAAACTAAAGGTAGTTGACATGAAACTCCTATCGGCGCCAGAGTCAAATAAAATAGAAGCATAGTGGTTATTGAGAAGAAACGTACCCGTGACAACATTGGAGTCTGGGTTGACTTCTCCTCTCCCAAGGCATAGGCTCCCCCACAAGCTTCATTGTTTCTAGTCTGGTTCCCACGATTATGATTATTTTAACTTTGGACATTCACTCCTGATATGTCCTTGCCTTCCACATTGATAGAAGGTGATAGTTCTTTGATTTAATACAGGGGCTCTCTGAGTCATAGCAGTAACTGCCGCTTTACAATCCCTTACCATGTGACCAACCTTCTTATAGTTCCCACACCTCACAGTACACTGACCCTCATGGTGCATCTTGCACTTGTTGTAATAGGGCAAACTTCCAGCATATCCCCTTTTCTCATTCTTTCACCGTGTAGCTCTTGCCAACATTCTGTCCTTTGAAGGTAGTCCAGTTGCTGCACATGGTTATCCTGTGGGTTGTTCTCTAGCTTCCTCTTGTTTTTAGTGTTTCTAGCAGCATAAATTCACACTTTCTGATCCATTAAATTGTTCGCCATCTTGATGGCATCCTGAAGTCGGGTGGGTTTGGATGAGGTCATATTTCCCTGGATATTATCTAGGAGACCCCAGATATGCCTCTTAATTTTATCCTCCTCCTCTGGGACCATCCTTGGACATAATAACGACAATTCCTGAAATTGTCGGGTATATCCGATAACATCCGTACCTTTCACACATAAGTTCTATAGTTTTCTTTCCAGCTTCTAAATTTCATTCCCCGAATAGTAAACCTCAATCATCTGTTTCGTTAAATCCTTCCAGGGCATCCCATAAGCTTCATTAATACCAATAGTCTGAACATGGGAGTTCCACCATGTTAGAGCACCATCAACCAGGGTGCAAGTAGCAAACTTCACTTGCGAATCAGTAGCATAATTGATGATTCGAAAGACATATTCCATCTTCTCAAACAATCTTTCCAAACCTACAACTCCTTCGGTCCCTCCGAAGTTGCGAGGTTGGCAGTTAAGGAAATCCTTGTAAGTACAAGCTCGGGCAACAGGTGTAACTCCTCCTACACCTCCATTCAATTCATTTTGATTTCCAGCTTCATTCCTATTCTCATTTCTATTGTTTGGATTAGCTTCACGTGCTGTTAACGCTTCAGCCACGCATTGTCCAATTAGTTGTTCGATAGCCTCTAGAGTCATTCCGGAACGAGTAGTCGGCATTTTTCTAAAGCACAAAAAATATAGCACATGGTGAGATTTTGTACGAAATGCAATCACCATGTACGATAGATATAAATAATAAGATTATGATGAATGGGGTATTAACATGTAATAAAATTACGACATGCCAAAAATAGATCAATGATAACACGATACGCAAAGAATAAAAGAGAAATAATAATAGATAACAAATCATAACATAGATAAATAGTCGGTACATCATCTCCATAAGGAGGACAAAATTCCTAATACTACTCAGATAAAACTCTAGTCGATAACATAAACCTTAATAACAAACAGATCCTAATGGCGATAAGTCGAAACATCTGCACAAAAAGGTCTCTCAACCTCCTAAGACTCTCCTGTCATTGAAGTGACCATCATACTCTGTCGAAACCACCTTAGTAAAAAACTCCCAACTGACGCTCAATTCAAGAATAGGCCTTTCTCTCAGCCCTTAGTGTATCTCAAAGACTGAAGTCACTAATTTCCAAAGACCTAACTCCCACGCAAGTTGGCCCTCTGCCCCTCCTCGATCTTCTCAAGCCTCTGGATAGGCATCTCTTGTAAATGCTCGTACATCTAGCCTCACTATGCTCATCCAGCCTCTCTCTAACAGTCGGCTCAGCATGAACAGATGGTACAGCAGGCTCAGCTGCAACCTCAACAGGTGCCTCATCAGTATCCTCAACTATCTCATCATGGAGTGAAATAGTAGGAGAACCTCTCAACTTCTTGCGAGGTGGTAAACGATCAACAACCATATGTAATAAAGATGCACGGACTGGTGATACTGCTGGTAATAAAGTAGCAGGGGACCTACATCTCTTATGAGATGGTCCAACTGAAGTAGGTGTGTCTGATGCAGAAGAAGTTTCAGATAATGAATGTGAAGCTAATACAGAAAAAAATGGAGATGCTCAACGCCTTTTACGAGGTGATTTGTGATGATGATAATGACACAAAACGGAACGCACTTAAAAAAATTTAGCCAGTAACGGGCCAGGAAATAGATGTACCCCATCTTTGTAGTCAACAACATACACACCCGTTAGGAAGGGTACATTATGGTCGATCCGATAGGGAATCTCCTGACCGGTAAAAGACCAGAAAAGCCGTCCTGGCAAGGTAAAACTGGTGATCCGGGTACAATCAGAAGTGGTGCGGGTGGTGTAGTAGCAATCTGAATGGATGGAGTAGGCACAATAGGTGTAGTAGTAATTTGAGTGGATGGAGTAGGTGCAGTAGATGATGATGATGAACGTGATAATACAACAACTCTCCATCGAGCAAATGGTGGCTCGATATGGCGTCTGGTGGTGAACAACCTAAGTAGATAGAGCTCTAACTTCCTCAAGATGGTAATCTTCTAGGGGCCCTCCTCAACTCCGCCTCAGAAGGGCAGACTCAGTTCTGCCAAAACAAAGATGAACAGTAAAGGTGGAGCCTCAGAGTCAAGTCGAATAAATATAAGAAGAATCGGACGACCCAACACTCTCCTCGGTAGAGTCAGCAGAAACGAGAATAGCAGACGAAGACATGATGCTGCAACACGCAAAAGTTTATATAAATCACTTTTATATGAAACAATGCAGGATGCATGCAGAGCGAAGTGAACGTGAGACTAAAATAACACATGGCAAAATAAATTTATAAAAAAATAATACTTATGGTAGAATAATACTCAAGTAAAATAATACTTAGATATAGATAATAGTAACGCATATATATAAGGTAAATGTAAATACACTTATAGGCAAAAATAGAAGCACATATAGGCACAAAGGAGAAAAAGAAAATAGGGGGGGGTGGGGGTGGGTGGTGGTGGGGGGGGGTGGGGGTTTGTGGTTGGAAAAAGATCATATAAGAATCACGTAACAGTTATAGTTTAGGCCGAATATGCAACCTAGTTCTCTATAACCTTGGCTCTTGATACCAATCAGTCACACCCCCAAAATGGATCACAGCGGAATAGGTAATTTGAGGGCGTGACTTCATAAATATCTCAAGCACAAGTACAAGAGAACTGACACTATATGGATCATATGAAAATTATAACTCGTTGCATTAATTTAAACGATAAATAGAGTTTGGCAATAATCCATTGAAATTTAAAACATATCAGAAGCATAAATAAGTTTTTGCAAGACAACGAGTATTAGATGAAAGATAGATCTTGAAAACGAAGCCATATGTATGCAGACTCCATATAGCAACTCAAAGAGTTTCCAGTAACTAAAAGCACACAAAGAAAACATGCTTAAAAACGTCAACGTAATGTTGGTAAATTTGTAGGTTTAAGTAAAACATAAGTATGGACCACAAGATTTAGTAACGTGTGACAATTGTAACACATACAATATCATAAAAGTATTTAAGTTGCACTAAGCTCATGACATAGAAGCTAAATAAAGTATGTAACAATAAATGCTAAGTAATGCTTGCCCTAACGGGTGTCCAACTCAAGATTTTGAAAGCAAACTTTTAAAACATAATACGAACCTGTAAACTATTCAACCCCCCTTCTAGTTTCCACAGAATTACCAAACTCGGACGGGGCATATTAGTCCCAATAGATCTATTTATAACACTCGCGCTTACTTCCAGTAATTAACGATTCATGATAGTGGGTAATAGTGAGTTTAACGGTACTTAGGCAAACACGCAAACAAGTGAAAGTTTATTTAGGTACTTGTGTCTGAAGTTAAAAGCAAGCAATGTTTCTCACCCCAAAGAGTTGTAAAGTATTCGTAAATAAGTAAAAATGTAGGGCTATAAACTCACCTTAAGTAAGGCAGTGAGTAGAGTAATAATCCATGAACGTAGAACGTTTACGAAAGGTCCTAACTGCGACCTAAATAAATGACGCGCTTTAGGAGCAAGAAAAGGATACGAAACGTTGGAATAAACTGTTTTTAGATAGTCAATATCACCCGAACGTGTTTGTGTTTTAGTTTAATTATTCAAAATTTGATTTCGTAAAAATATTAGGTTTTTAATCAAGTTTTGACCTTTAAACCGAAAATTACTATTTTTAGTAAGTTTAGAAATCCCGAACATTAACGATGTCTAATTATAGTTGCTAAGTTTATATATCG
>BQNB010067603.1:0-21284 GCA_026074375.1 Tanacetum coccineum | reverse complement strand
AAACGTGGTATTTTCAAGTGCATTAATGGCTTCTTTAACATCACGCTCATCCTCAAAGTAAACAAAAGCAAATCCTGTAATGAAAAACATAGTTAGAAACCAGAAAATAGAAAGACAATGAAGCGTTCACTTAATCTAGTGATTCAAGAAGCAATACAGTAGATACACATTTACACAAATTAACATGTAGCTGAATCCATGATCAACCTGGGTGGAACCTTATAAATCAATATCGTATAGTGTTATTGTAAGATCTGTATCCATCGTTATTGTCGTCCACACCACTGAATTAAATAAATACATCACATAAACTATAGTTGATATCATTCTAAGGTTTTAGTGTAACTCCCATCATTAATCATTTACAACAGACAACATATATGAGCCGTACAAAAACTTACTTGAAAAGGGCTTTTCAACAAATCCATGGCTTGCTCTAACTATAGAAGAAGTTTCTTCATCCACACATTGTAGTGTGCAATCCCTCCTAGGTTTTCAAAAAAAGAGACAATTTTTTATTTTAATCCAAGCCGTAAGTATTAATCATTCAGTTCCCCTAATCTCAACCAAACACACCTTTCCATCACATCCAACAATGGATATATTGTTAATAAAAAGCAACGTCATACTTCTAACAAAATCTCTATGTTTTTTTTCAAAGACGAAAAGGGATAGCCGAAACTAACTAAAGATTTACACAACTTACTGGGCTAGTCAACTCTGTCACTTCAGGTGGAGCGACATTTGTTTCTAGCATAATAAGTGCAAATGATTCGATTACTAAGGTGCTTCTTGCTCCTTCATAAATGAGTGGAGATTCTTTATCTGCACCAAACACCAAAATAGTAGGGAAACCTGCCACCTTATACCTACTCATTAAAGACTGGAAACCACAATCCATCAGTATAAGCTATACTATATTGATACAATAACAGACATTAATGGCTAGGATATACACTTATATCAATTTTTTTAAATAATATACAATATTTAAAAAGCAATAATTTCAAAACCTGAAGCATAGTAGCAATGTTTGATAATTTTTTTTTTGAAGTAAGTGTATGAAAATTATACATGACAACATTAAAAGACTTGTACGTTAAGTAATAAAACAGATGAAAGTTATCATTTTCTAAACCTTGTTGTTAAAAGACTTTTATATTAAGAATAGCTTATCCAATCTCTATAGGGAGAGAAATGAAAACCTGAAGCGGAGAAAGGAAAAGACTTACATGTATCGTAAATGATCAGGATAATCATTAATCCATATAAACTACTAAAAGGTATCACATGTAAAGCACCATGCCCTTTACATAGCCTTCGTAAGACTGAACCTTTAAAGGCTCAAAGCCCTTTAACTGATCAAGAATGGAATGAATTATATAGATTATTTCCGTAACTCTTTTCATTTAACTTATAATGCAGCTATAGTTTCTACACTTTTATTCACCTTTTTTACTCCCCCCGTCTCACTTTTATTGTCCTCATTTGACTTTTAAAGTCTTTTCTTTTTAACTTTGATCTTAGATATTTTTATTTGTGTTATATAATATTTGATGCAAAATATATGAATGGATTAGTTTTTAAATGTATTTTCATCGATATAATTTTTATCAAGTAATATATAACACAAACAAAAATATTAAAGATCAAAGTTGAAAAAGAAAGACTTCAAAAAGTCAAAAAAGGACAATAAAAGTGGGACGGAGGTAGTAAGTTTTAACTTTATATTTAGATTTTTTTCCAATACTAACTTTGCTATTCTTCGATCAAATAACGTTGCAAAAGGGTTTGACAACGCTTCAAGTTCCTAAAAGTAAATATCATCAGTAATTTTGAAAATTAAATAGACTATCTAATGTTGACCCGCCTACTTACTTCTAAAATATTCATGAGTACTTAAACTTATTACATGTGTTTTAGTTTTTTGTCCTAAAGGTCTAATCATGATTCAAAGAAACCCACGATGAAATTAAGCAATTGGCATTTAGGATTTAGGGAGTAATACTAACAGAATTGCTTTACTTGTCACACGACCTGCTTTTGCTTGAGCTAAAACTTAATGTATGAATAAAACCCATTCTAAACATAAAGCCTCAAAACATGGATGAGTATACCATTAGTCCCCATATAAATTCGTTACTTGCCACTGTTTTGAGACCTAAAGAAGTGATATATACTGTATTTTTCGAAAAGCGTCTTTGTGTTAATTTGAAGAAAAGTTGCAGAAAAGAATATTGGCATGTTGATGTTATTAAAAATATATATAAATATATGGCTACAGCCGATTGATATATATATTGCAGAAAAATTATATATGTTTCTACTGCTAAACAATAGACCAGATACTAAAATTGCTGATAAAACGCATGCCTTGGATATATTTTGTAGAGATGGGTCAAATAAGTACACACGTATCATTTATATTATATATTGCGATACACAATATATCTATCCAGTCTAGTTAAATACAACAAAAAGGTATAAAACCAAATTATTAAAAGGCGTTGTCAATATCATAGTGCACAAAAACAACCCCATAGGAGATTGACAAAGGTATAAAATGATTTATAAAGTTCAATTTTCAAAGCTATAATAAAATGGTTTTAACAAAAATCATAAACCATATATTTTAAATTTTTAATCTTTAACAATATCCGTATCAAAACTTGTTACCATTCATGTAAGAGCTCTTAATACAAACGTCGACCACTAAACGAACAACAAAGAAATTTTAGTTTATAAAAGATTACATGTAAAGTGAATAACAAAATTTCAATTTGCATACCTTCCTATGAACGGTTTTAAGAAGACTTCCTGGCCTTCGACTATACTGGTAATGTAAGCTGGTCTTTGTGGCAGCATATTCTTGGTAGAAAAAAGGAAACCTGGTATGCTTTATGTTATTTGAAAAACATATGCGATGAAGCACAAACCTGAGATTTGGTGAGTTGGTGCATTGTTGGAAATGATAATCCCATTCCTGATGGACTTCTGTAAAAGTAACATACGCTAGTGAACAAATTTTCCCAGTCACGGGTTATCGTGTTCTTGATAATTTGCTCATATTCAGAATTGTTGTTAGGATGTTGTTATGTAGTATTTAAGGACAATGACAAATTATAAGAGTTTTTGTTAGCTTTGTCTTCTATCTTGGAATTATTAGATACATAACAAAGTAGAGATCAGGAGAACAATATTCTAATGCACATTTGGGTATCGGTCAAGCTTTTCATATTTATCTACATGTTTTGATTTCAACCTATACACTGACGGGTCATTGTGAAATGGGCCAAACAGGTTGAATGTGTAAACACGATGAAAGACATCAAAATCTAGTTTAATGCACACTAAGTTCTAAACCATTTTATACAAACATTCACAATAAATACTTAGATTGCAGAAGTAATTTTAATAGTAAATGTGATTAAAGCACACAATATATGCTGATGTATCTAAAAGATGTAGAAAAAAGTGTATGCGGTTTAATCTAGAAAGGAATGTTTTGACCCATAATAATAAAAATGGCTCATTTGAGTCATTACTCTAGTGTTAAGACGTACCTCCTTGGAGAGTGAGTTGTTTAGTTCTTGTAACTGTTGAGAACTTATTTTCCCAAATTGGAATTGTTGGGAACTTTTTTTAGAGTTAAGATGTGCCTTCATGGGCAGTGAGTTGTTTCATTCTTGTAAAGTCTTTTCCTGTAACCTAACATTGTAAATTAAGTTTTCATGCCTTGAATCTTCTTAATTGTTTTATAAACTATAGAAAAGACTTCACCTTTTTATGGAGCTCAGAGGTAGATTCGTTCATGAGTTGGTTATGCATTAATCAATGGATAGCGACTAAGCAATAGTTTCTATGTACATACCATAAAGGATGAGATATACTATCTACTTACCTTCTTTTTTTCTTATTTGCTTAAGAGATGTCTCTAGTTGTTGCTCCACATTTTTAAGATCTCTAAGGCTTAAAGGCTCGAGGTCTTCCCTACCATATTGCCTAAAATATTCAGGTTATAAGCAGCATTACTTGCATATATTCGTCTATGATAGGTAAACATATTTTTTTAGTTCGTTTATTCAATTACTATTGAATTGTTATACATACTACACACCGTATGTTCCTTTTAAGAACTTTAGTCTTTGCTCTTAGCTTAGAGGATTCAAGAGTCCAGCTTGCCTGTGCACATTTTGAAGATCTCTAAGGCTTAATGCCAAGGATTTTGTAGTTTTTTTCTAAAAAAAGAGTTCAAGATTAATACTACTTATGAAAATGGAGTTCTTTTGTCAAATGAAGTTCAAGTTCGGTTGTCATATACCTGGTATTTACGTAGATGGAAGATATCCTCTACATGATCTGATGAAGTCTTCCACGCGTCACTTTAAACATGGTAACCCAAGATGATCAAAATAAATCCTACAATCATCATGACACCTTGTTGATGTAATAAACCTACAATGACTAAAGCATGAATTATAATATACATCACTTACTCCATCTCATTTGTTGTCTCTTAACAACTGTTGACGTAATAATTTAATCACCAATCAGACCACTAAGTTTTATTTGTTTAACAATAGCAAAACATAGACAATATCTAAGGTCAATATAATTAGACTATATTCTAGCATTTTAAAGACGCTAATGGAAAAAGATTCACATTTAAATAATGGTAGTTTGATCCGTCACTCAACGCACCCATATTCCTACATCTTAGTGCAACAATGCAGCATAACAAAATCCATATTTCAACCACTTATAGTATAGATGACATGATAAGAAAAGGGATATATAGGAACATACATATTGATATGATACAAAATTACAGAACTGATATTAGAAGATACATAAGCTTTGAGAAACAATAAGAGTTATATAAAGCGAAAACCAAATAGTGCTAAAAAACATCAGGACATTATTTGTTCTGTAAAATGGACACTGATTTATGCTTTTGTCAAACCAGCCAACCCGTGCAAAAATGATTCGTTTACCTATTACCCAACCTAGCCATCTTGAACCAAGCTAAAGATGAGCATTATTGATGAGGTTTATGCTATGATTATTACTACTAAAAAGTTATATGAGCACGACCTTAATCAGCGCTTGGTCTGCTATGAGCACGACCATAGTCAGGGCTTGGTTTGCCTCTACTATAGGGACTAATTGACCTCCTAATAGGACTATCACCTCATCTGCCATAATCTTTCCTAGGGCTCCTTGACGTATCTCCTCTCTCACCATCATCCCTTAAAGCATACTCTAGTGAAACCACTAATCCAAGACCTTACTGTAAACAAAATGTCCAACAATCGTTATGATGTGTCATAATACAGTACTGTGAACAGTAAACAATAGAAAATAAAAAGAGGAGCGACTGCATCAGCACCAACCTTATGCGTGTACTATCAAGGCTTTTGTAGCTTCTTTTTATGTTTCAAACTACACAAACGCAAAGTTGCGTCGAATACGAACGTGATGAATCTTCCCATAAGGCTCAAAGTGCTTCTCAATATCAAGGACATAAATGCAATAAAATAGATAGTTCACATAGACCCGACATACCCTAGCCTATTCAACCGAGAGCTTACGCCTGTAATATCCAAACGAGGTATTGTTAAGTGCATTAATGGCTTCTTCAACATCACACTTATCCTCAAAGTAAACAAAAGCCAATCCTGTAATGAAAAACATAGTTAGAAACCAAAAAATAGAAAGACAACGAAGCGTTTACTTAATGTAGTGATTCAAGAAGCAATACAGAAGATACACATTTACACAAATTAACATGTAGCTCAATCCATGATCAACCTGGGCGGAACGCTATAAATCAATATCGTATAGTGTTATTGTGAGATATGTATCCATTGTTATTGTCGTCCACACCACTAAATTAAATAAATACATGACATAAACTATAGTTGATATCATTCTAAGGTTTTAGTGTAACTCCCATCATTAATCATTTACAACAGACAACATATATAAGCCGTACAAAAACTTACTTGAAAAGGGCTTTTCAACAAATCCATGGCTTGCTCTAACTATAGAAGAAGTTTCTTCATCCACACATTGTAGTGTGCAATCCCTCCTTGGTTTTCAGAAAAAGAGACAATTTTTTATTTTAATCCAGGCCGTAAGTATTAATCATTCAGTTCCCCTAATCCCAACCAAACACACCTTTCCATCACATCCTATAATGGATATATTGTTAATAAAAAGCAACGTCATACTTCTAACAAAATCTCCATGTTTTTTTTCAAGGATGAAAAGGGATAGCCGAAACTAACTAAAGATTTACCCAACTTACTGGGCTAGTTAACTTTGTCACTTCAGGTGGAGCGACATTTGTTTCCAGCATAATAAGTGCAAATGATTCAATTGCTGAGGCGCTTCTTGCTCCTTCATAAATGAGTGGAGATTCTTTGTCTGCACCAAACACCAAAATAGTAGGGAAATCTGCCACCTTATACCTACTCATTAAAGACTGGAAACCACAATCCATCAGTATAAGCTATACTATATTGATGCCATAACAGACATTAATGGCTAGGATATACACTTATATCAATTTAACTGTAAGAATCCGATAATAAATTACCTTCTCATCGTCACAGTTCACATGACCAAGCTTCACCTTCCCTTGCAAATTCTTGGCAGCTTTCTTCCACTCCGGAGCAAGCTTCTTACAGTGCCCACACCTGAAAAAAAAGAACCCTCTTTTTTACGTGGTTCGTTAGTGTTTTCTGAAAAAGAGACACACAACTGCTCGTACACATAATACCTAACAAAATTAAAAGATCAAACGACAAGTTCAACGTTAGGGTTTGGAGAAAATATACATACGTGGTTAATTAGGATCTTGAGATGAAGAGAAGCAAATATACATAATACCTAAAAAAGTTACAGATCTAATATACGACTGGTGTATTTATCATTGGATTATTTTTAGATAAAATCGTGTTTTTAAAAAGCATAACAAATTTGTTTTCAATTATCCATCACAACTACTAACCTAGTCTAGTGGTTGGAGTGTTAGTTTGGGCATAGCATGGATTTAATTTTTAAAAAATGTTTGGAAATTCGAAAAAAGGGTGTTATTAAAAAAACATAATGACAAGGCTAAAATCTTCGAAAAAAGGGTTTTATTAAAAAAACATAATGACATGGCTAAAAATCTTGATGACATGGCCTGTGTGATGACATGACATTATGACGTGGCAAAAAATGGTCAAATGCCTCCTGTTAGGATGATTTCATTATATCGCATTAAATATTTAAAGAAATTAAACTTTTCGCGAGAAGCGAATACCAAGTTATATATATAACCATACATCATAGAATGGATGCCGTATATATATATGTGTATATATATATATATATATATATATATATATATATATAAAAATATATATATATAAAAATATATATATAAATATATATATATATATATATATATATATATATATATATACTTATATAATTATAACTTATACCAAGTGTATTCAACTTGTCACGCATGTAGATTGCAATTAAAGGCATCACACAAGGCATCTAAGGATCGGGAACAACTCGCACGCGAATATCGGACAACGATGAAAGACTCGTGACAATTTTTTCAAAAACAGTTGTAGTCCAAGTTTGTAAAACGACTTAGTTCGCAACAACTCGTGCTCTAATGCCACTCTATAACACCCCCAAAAATCACAACGCAGCGGAATACCACATTGGGGTGCTACTTCGTAATTCGTACACACAAGTCCTAGTAAACGATCAAATGATACGTTTATAAAACAAAATTTATTTTATTTATATTAGGAAAATCATAGTTACATAGGTCCCAAACCAGTTTAGAAAATATATTTCTAGTGAGTCACATCACGACTCGTTTTCTAAAAATTTCCTTTATCGAATGTACAAAATTTCACCGAGTTCCAATCCCTGATATCCGTGTTCCGTCCCATCCAAGCCATCAACAACACCTAAACCTGAGATACATGCTTAAAAACGTCAACAAAACGTTGAGTGAATTCATAGAGTTTACAATAACAGTCAGAACGCAATATTTGGTTCTACAAAACAATTATAACATTGCTTGCAAGGCAAGTTATATCATGATTTCCACTAACATGAGCCCGTGTACCGAACCTTAACACATTTATCATTTAGGATAAAATACTGACCGGGAAGTATGCCACTACCCCTAGTCTCAATACAAAATGTCCGTTACAGGGTGTTCACCATCAGATTCAGACCCCGGATAGGGTTGTCAAACCCAATAGATCTATTTAATGCATTCAGCGTTTACCTCCTCGGTAATTAACGGTCACACAGTAAAAGGCATATACTCATAGCAATAAAATCATATCGCGTATCAAAACACATCACGTTCAATTTTCAAAACAACATGTATCCCCCTCGCGGGTTTTAAAACATTTAAAATATTCAAAAGCGAGGCTATGAACTCACCTTGATCGAAGCCGAAAATCAAAATAACCGAAACAATCCCAAGTCGACAACGAACTCAACCGCGACCTATAATTTATGTCGCTCGATTACTATACAATAAGATACGATCGAATAGTGCGCACATCGCGACTATTAATACGATATAGATATACATACACATGTGATGAGAAATCCACTTGCGCGTCTTAGATCCTAAACCCCACATAATTGAGCTACGATCATTCTATTATTTACACGTTACAATACTTTATTGAAAACTTTCTATTTTTGGAAATTTACTATTTTCGGAAAGTTGCCATTTTTATTAAGTCCCGTCATCTAATTATATATATAATAATATTTATTTATTTCGTCGTACATTTGACACCCAATTTGGTTGTTAATTACTCGTATCGGAGTTATATTCCGTATGTTGCAAAAGTTAACGGTCTCAAAATAATTAATTACATAAGGATATTAATCAATATTATTTTTATAAATCGAATCGCCCTTATAACGTATTGACGTTGATTAAAATTTACGTTGACTTTTATGTTGACATTTTATACATATAGTATATTTATTTTCTACACCACAACTAGTCTAGTTTATTCGTTAAGAGTCGTTAAATCCAAATTGCTATTGTCATAATACTAATAGTGATTACTATCTTTTTAAAAACTCACAAGTTTCATATTAACCCATTTTACATAATAAAGTCAATGTTTGACTTTATTTGACTTTTATTAATATATATACTTTTTACTTAGGTGGTGTTTGTTTTTTAAGAAATGCCTCTTAACAGCATCTTAATCTGATTTATTCAGACGCGGTCAGACATTTGGGTCATTAAGACTGTTTGTTTTTTTCATGTCATTCAGAGGCACTAAGAGGCAAACAATGTTAAGAGCGTTTGTTTTTTTCTAGCCATTAAGAGGCAGTAAGAGGCACAAACCTCTTACTGAATTAGATGTGGAG
This sequence comes from Tanacetum coccineum, assembly GCA_026074375.1. Classification (NCBI taxonomy): domain Eukaryota; kingdom Viridiplantae; phylum Streptophyta; class Magnoliopsida; order Asterales; family Asteraceae; genus Tanacetum; species Tanacetum coccineum. Next base: position 11,858 of record BQNB010067603.1, on the reverse strand, counting down.
GGGGTGTCTTAACACCTCTTAATGTCTTTTTTCTTTTTATTTATTATTTTCTACTTTGCTGTTATTTTTTTAATGTTTTTTTATTTCTTGTTTCACTTTTATCTTTTGTATTAAAAGTATTAAAATAGAATGATTGCATATGTTTTGTTATATAAAGAATGTATAAGATTATATGTGTCAATTATATTTTGTTCAAATTGAAGGGTACGGTTTCGGACACATATATTTTAATTCTAACGCGGCTCATTTAGTTAATCGTTTTAAAAGTTCAATTTAAACTCTAACACGTTTATTTTTGTCGAATAAACATGAGATTGCATGTTTTTTTAAATACTTTTAACTTTAAATTGATTATATTATAAAAATTATTTTTTTATTAAATAAAATTTATTTTTTGTGCGAATGCAATCGTTTTATATTTAAATTGTAAAATTATTGTTTAACACATATATACATTTTTACCAAAACAAACAGTTTTATTTATTCAGATTCAGACTTCTCAACCACTTATTTAAATTAAGATGGGAATCAGATTCAGACTTTTCTACCGAATATTCAGATTCAAATGTGCGAACCAGATTCAGATTCAAAGCCTCTTAATAAACAAACAGCACCTTAGATCTGACCCGTCCAAAACGACCCGCTATATCACAATTTCACGACTCAGACTCTAAAGGGATTTTATGCAAAACGATGTTCCGGACAACTTTTTAGATTTAGCCGAGACCTGAATCTCAACAGAAAATGACCAAAATGCCCCTGCAAGTTTCTGCCAGATTTTAATATATATATATATATATATATATATATATATATATATATATGTATATATATATATATGTATGTATGTATATATATGTGTATATATATATACACATATGTAAAAACTGTAGTAGTAGTTTAGTACCAAATCATTAAACAAAGTCATACTGCAGAAGGTTTAACGTAACAGCATCATGAATCATCTAGGATCAAGACAAGGACCAACAATTGCCTTGAACCCAATGTAAAGAACCAATAACCACTTCAATTTCCTACATTAGCTTTAGCGTCTTTAGGCGTTCCATGTGTTCTGGATCCAGTTCCGCCAGGGTGTAATGCCCCTTAAGATCCTCAACTACATACTCCTGCCAATATTAAGTAAGGTGTTACAAACGACCACTAAACATTTGTAAAAAGGTGCAGCTTACAACTTATCAGCATGCACAATGTTCTGCGAGATAAAGTGATTAACGAATACCTTTGTAAGTTCTCTTTTGGCAAGGATGTGATAGTGTCTCTGCGCGATCCTTTGTATAACAATATGGCAGCAAAAAGACCATATGCGATACCAAGAATCACAAATATGATCAGAAATATAATTAAACCGATAATTCTTTGTCAACACGGTTACCATGGAACCAGAATCTGACCGGGGCCATTTGCCACAAACTGGTTGCAGCAACTCAACTCTCCCTCAATCTATGCAAACAGCAATCTAGTATAACCCCGATAAACCCAATAACACAAAGACCTGATAGGCTGTGAAAAAACATTATACCTTTGTTTCGGAAATTATTATAAGAGAAAATCACGAGATAAATAGAAACTTCACTTTTCTTATTCACAACCTGGTACTTATTAGTTTTGGGAAATTCATCCAAATATACACATTACATGTGGTAATTTTGTAACAAAATTCTCAAAATAGCCTATCAATTCCACGAAAATCAGAATTGCGAGCTACTTTTTATTTTATTTTTTTGCCAAAAAATCATCTCTTTTTGTTGTTGTTGTGAAATATGCCTTTTTTGAAACATTGATTTTTTTTTCGGAGTAGAAGTAGTAGTTTTGTTGCTGCAATTTTTTGGGTGTTTTGAAGAGAAATAAGTTAAGTACGTCCCCAAAAGCTTTAAGGAAGTGATACCTAGTTTCGTATAAGCACAATTTATTTATCCGATTTTTTGCTAGAAATCATTTGTAGTATGGTTAAAACAATCCGGCCTAAACCCTTGAATATTTATACCAAACTATCTGTTGTTGTAACTTTAGCGATCGGGTTAGGACATAAACTTAACGTTACCAAACTGGACCATTTTGCATAGAACAACTTATGTTAACAAACTTACCTACGCAATAGTAGATTGGAATAGGATGCCTTGACAATATACGGTCCCAACTATTGTTAAACAATTTCTTCAAAAACCCATGTTTGTCTGCAAGATATGCTGACTCCAGCAGCCTCCAATTATCTGTTCAGCACTGCACATGCAGAATGAAGAGACCAACATCATTTAGTTCAAAAAACGCGTTAACTGAAGTTATAAGAAGACTTAACTGTTTGTACAGCCAAAAATACGAAGAAAATATCTCTGGCAACAAATAGTCTGAATTTTGTTTTGAACCTCGACTCTAATGGAACAACTCGAAGATGAAACTGGGCTTTGCATGTTGTGCAATGTGAAAAGTCAAAACCTTCCTGTTGTTGTTAAGAGTAACAATAGTAGTTAGTTTATTTATGAGATTTATTGCTTGTATGACAGATTGAAGTATAGACTCCGTGTTCTCAAATAGCGCACCCGATAACCTTAAGCTTCTCCAGTGATCTGGCTATTCTATACTCGATGCACCAACTGTTGGGTGCCTTTGCACATGCATGGTGATATCAGATCCTCGTCTACATGAAAAGGAAGAAGAAAAAAAAACAAAACTTAAAGAAAGAAAGCTTGTTTGTGTAAGTTTTTTTAGAACATCAATTTTCTTTCGTAAAGTATGTTACTCCAATATTAAGACATCAGTCCAGGGTTGGTTGTTGTTATATAACAACAGTTTCTTTCGTAAAGTCTGTTAATATTAAGACATACTTGTAAACATGCTCGTTGTGTTTCTTAAAGGTTGTTGTTAACAAAACCTTTCAAGAGTTTATGCTAAAAACATGGTAGCTAGTAGTGTTAGCAAAACCAAACAACATAAAAAACAAACCATATGCATGCATTAATGATGATGAACCATAAGTGTAAAACTATGAACAAGATGTTATGAAAAAATGTATCAAGTTACTATACCTTCTAATCCGTTGCATTGAAGACAAATACGACAAGTAACAATCGAACCACCTTCCAAGTCTTGTTCATCTTTGGTTATCCGATCACTTGAACTCGCTGCCACCATTAACCTAATCAAAGAATAATCACAACTGTTTCGAACAGATTGAAGATGATAAACCGATCGTTAATTAGCTAGCTTAACTAAAGGGAAAAAGAACAACCAAAGGACCAACAAAAACACTAAAGGAAAAAAAGTTAATTATTCGACGCACGCTTGGTAGACGTAGTTAGTTAGATTGTGGCTATGGGACTATATATAATCAACGATATCGATATCCTCTCGAGTTGAAGGTAATAGGTTATCTTGATTAATCACAATTAAGATAAATATAAATGTTTTCACTAAAAAATCTTTTATACATTTATTTTAATTGTGATTGGTTAACATTATTGAGAGCTAATTTTATTCCTTGATTGTCATTGATAACAACTATCATATATATATAGGATACAAGAGAACAGGAATGATTACCATGGGCTTAGGCCCAATACATATTAATGAATAATAAATGTCTAATGAATGTCTTGACTTGACTTGAATGTTTGAATGTTGACTTGACTTTCAATGTTGACTAATAAACGTAACCTATCAAGTTATATTTAATTAAAATACAAAAAGAAAACAAAAACGCTATATATATGTGTGACGTATTGTGGCACACATTTTTTTGACATAATAAAAAAATCTTTTTGACATATATAATTTTAGAACTTAATTTCCATATTAAATAATAATTGAATTATTGTTGTTTTTTTTGAGAAAGATTTTAACTTAAAAAAATTAAATATTTCTTGAGTTGTATTAAAAATTTCAAAAATCTGTCTTTATACTCGAATTTAGAAAAGAGCTTTGCTACATCGACAAAACATTCACAAAAAAATATCCATTAAGATGTGTTGTTCATGTGTGATTCGCTTAATCAAAGAGAAGAAAGAAAACGTATCAAAATACACCAATCACACATGGACACCACATCTTTGTGGATATTTTTTTAATTATACATGTTTTGTAGATGTAACAAAACTCTTTAGACTAGACCAAAACTCTTTATAACTAGAATTCTGGTCTCATTTTTAGAACATAACCAAAACTGATGACGTATAGTACGTATAACAGGCCTCTGGGCCTGGACTGTACTAATCACATGTGGACCCTGGCCTTGGCCCGGATATGGCAACATTAATCAGCATTTAATGTGATTAGTCAACATTTAATGTGATTGGTCAACATCCCATCAGCATTTAATGTGATTAGTCAACATTTAATCATACATTAATATGCATTTAATGTGATTAGTCACTTAAAAGAAGGTCATCTGACACCTCAGAAGGTATGATGACTTTCTCACCTTTCCCAATACACACACATACCTCTGATAACATGTGTTCTTACTCTCACGCCGGAGTCTAATCGTGGGGTCCGTCCCCTACGGTAAGGCTAACGGTTTACCTTTACTTGTGCAGGAAATCATTTCAATTACTTTGTTTAGTGCAAGATCCAACCCGAAGATAGCTTGATGGCCCGACCCAACAAGCAATCTTGAACCATCTTAAACATAGATATTGTTCTCGGATATATAACGTAATTTTTCGAGCATCTATATAATTTAACGGGCGTACATCCTCCGTTGGTTTTAAGACGAATGCAATATTCGCATCAGGATGGGGTAAAACCCTACATATTAACAAAAAAACCTCTAGTCACGGGATAAGTACCATTTTGTCGTTGATCTTAAGACAAATGTAATATTCGCACTATTATTCGCATCATAAGCAAATACAAGTTGATGCATGGTGGACATACTTTTACCCATCTAATTCACGCAATATATGGAGAGCACCTCCATCCTAATAAATTCTTCTCATCATCCCCTCTTAAGAGAAGAAAAGAATGGTGCCGGCGTATGCCCGGATGATGGCTCATCCTCCTGGACCGCCGAGGCGGCTCGTCCTCCGGACAGCCGGGATGGCTCTCGTCCTCCGGGACAGCCGATGGCAGCTCGTCCTCCGGGACAGCCGATGGCGGCACGTCCTCCGGGATCGATGCAACCTATAATAGGCACGATTAGCACGGTAATAAAGAATTTGAGTCTAGCAATATTCACCGTACGCAACAAATGTTGCACGCACTAAACATACTAGACTTGAGGGACTTGATGACGTATAGTACGTATAATAGGCCTCTAGGCCTGGACTATACTAATCACATGTGGACACTGGCCTTGGCCCGGATATAGCAACATTAATCAGCATTTAATGTGATTAGTCAACATCCAATCAGCATTTAATGTGATTAGTCAACATTCAATCAACATTTAATGTGATTGCTCAACATCCCATCGGCATTTAATGTGATTAGTCAACATTTAATCATACATTAATATGCATTTAATGTGATTAGTCACCTATAAAAGAAGGTCATCTGACACCTCAGAAGGTATGATGACTTTCTCACCTTTCCCAATACACACACATACCTCTGATAACATGTGTTCTTACTCTCACGCCGGAGTCTAATCGTGGGGTCCGTCCCCACGGTAAGGCTAACGGTTTTACCTTTTATTGTGCAGGAAATCATTCAATTACTTTGTTTAGTGCAAGATCCAACCCGAAGATAGCTTGATGGCCCGACCCAACAAGCAATCTTGAACCATCTTCTACCCGGTGACATATTTTGTACTAACAAAACAATACTCTAATGTTTTTTTTATTGATCATTTCTATTGCCAATGTGTCTTATCTTATTACGGATTTCGTGAACCCGATACATATAGGGTCGAAATACTTTAACTGAAAGTGATAACACGACTCAGATTGATTCAATAGCACAAAAAAATAAAGTCTTTTTTTTTGCAGATGAAGACTTTAGATGTACCTCTTCTTCTGCAGACATGATTTGCAGATAAAGAGGTAAAACCTCTGGAAAAAACATTCAAAACCTAAGTAATATAAAACTAATTCATATAAAACTTTAGAATGCCCACCGATGCTAATTAAATATAAAGACAGTAGCCAGTAATATCATAAAGTTATTTGGTGAAAGTAGCTCATGTTGACTTATAGTCGCAAATAGATAAAAGAGAATGATTTTATAAGTTGTACTGATAATTGGTTACATTTAATTGTACGATATGGACTAGTTATAATACCCGTGCACGCATGGTTCTTTTAAACTTTTTAAATACTTATTATTATACCTTAAAACCAAAGAACCTAACGTGTTTCAATTGGTTTTATTTGTTGGATTAGAAATAAGAAAACCTTATGTGCATATGTTGTTTTCTTGACTTATAAAAAATGCTTGTAGATTAAAAACTATCTTTCAAAGTAAATTACACGGTTGGTCCTGGAGGTTATACCAAAATTGCACGTTTTGTACTTTTTTCTAAATAAATATGTCCTTAACATTTTCATTTCATAAATATAGTAGTCCCTAAAATTATAAGCATTTTTATGACTATTGTACGGTTGTATTCCTAAATTTATATCCAAACAACTCTTACCACACTCACTTTAATTGCTCAAAACCTACTATTAACCATTTGAGATGAATTTGAGTTCATGTTGTTGCTTTATTATTTGTTGGTGGGTTGTAAAGTATGAATAATGATTTGAGTGATTGTGAGTGATTGATATGAAGATTTTTGGTTTATTAGTGTGTTTTGGAGTAAGATTATAAAATGTTGAAAGAGTTAGGTGTTTTTTTAGTTCAATTGTAGAGAAAGGGAGTGTTGGATATAGACTAAGAGGTAAATTGGTCATATAAGTTATGCAAGGACTACCAGTGTTATAGTGTTATGAAGGAGATGGCAAAGATTGTTGTCATATTAGCTTGGAAGAAATGACAAAACATGTGATTGTCATGTTACTTACTCTTATATTTCATTATTCAAGCAAAATGCAATGTAGTAATATGTTTCTTAGTTGTTATATAATTGGTATTTAGAAAAGTAGTTTTATTAGTTTTTAGAGATGATTCATGCACTGGGTTTAGTTTTAAATTTTAGAGATGATTCATGCAACAGGTTTAGTTTTTAGAGATGATTCATGCACCAAAGTAATATTTTAGAGATGATTCGACTTGCATGGGATGTCAGTAATCATAATCCAAATTTGGTTAAATTAGTTTTTTTATTTTTCTGTTACATATTTGGTCACTCAAATTCAAAGTGTTTTATATAATCACTCGTTATAGTTATAAGTAATGTTCATGCACGGGGTTTAGTTTTAAATCAGATTTAGTAGACTTTGTGTAGTGAGTTTTGGATTTGTTCTCTTATCTTTTAACAATAATTATCAGTATTTTTCTTAGTAATGTTTTTGACTATTTGTTTAATTGTTTCAAACTATGGTGCATGAATGAAAGTTTTTACAAAAACACAAACATCATTGTAGAACTACTGGTTGCAACATAAGCATGTGAACAAATCCATTAAGCGTAATCAAATTTAGAGACATATTGTCCAGAATATTGCAGTAGGTGTATCATTAAAGGCAACACTTGCAGGACCAAAGTCAAAGTTCTTTGAGTTTGCAGCCAGCATTCGCCAATATATTTTTAGGGTTGGGTGGTTTTATTTAAGCTAATGAAGTAATTTCTTTTAATAACTTAATATACATCTCGAGCCACTTGTATCACAATTCGTAATTAAGTGAAATCATATTCTACAAAAGAAAAAGTGGAGTAAGCTTATTATTAACAACACATTGTCACGTAAAACGTGATAAACACAATTACACGATTCTTTCTTGGATAAAATCTTTGCACATTGCCTAGCAAGATCGTCTTATATGAACTCAACCATACTTGTCGAAGTTATTCCCCGTGATCCTCTGGTTGATGCATGTCGTTTGTGCTGCAAAACTAATAAGAGGGCATGTTCTGGTGTACTTCCAGCTGTGTATAATTTAACCTGCATTAATAAAGGAATAGTTTTCTACAATATTGGGGTGATTATCTTAAATGATAATAGGTGGTAATAATCGATTCCCAAACGCGCTACTTAAACACCTACTATGTAATGTTCAAAATGTAAAGTAACACATGCTCAAAAACTAACACACCCTAGCATTAAACAGGCTATATTCACCTGCAGTAATGTTTCATAAGGATCACTATAAAACAAACCAAGTTACGATAGGATTTCTCACTTGGTATTATCTCTTATATAACTGTCTAATACTTTCCCAATATATCTACAGGTCCACTCATCACCTGCCCGAGCATAAGTCTCTCTTCAACTTGTAGTAAAGAGCACAAGATATATCTAGATATGAAACACTATATGATAACAACAAAAAAACAAAAAATATAGTTGCGTGTTAACTATGGGAATTTACACCAAACGGTATTGAGTCACTACATTCAAAAGGCTAAGTTACTCGAAATCTTTTTCCATTGAAGTATCCTTTGTCTAGAAGTGTCAACATGGGTGATTTCAGTAATGGGTAATCGTGTTCAGGTCAAAACATGTCATTTTTGGTAATATTACGAGTTGAGCTGACCTGAAATAGTTCTTAAATTTATTTGTTTACCTTGTAGTATCCAAACTGACCCATTGTTCAGACAAATGGTTTACAATCGCCTCATATATCAATAGCAGTTATTTGTTCTTAGTGTTACACCCAAATTTTAACCCAACCAATCGTGTACCCATTAGCATCGACACCTTCTTGTTTGAGATAAAATTTTGAAGGTATTCTAATTAGACCAAAACATAATTTAATTGATAGGTAGAATTGTTCAAGTAATTTCATTATTTGACCTTATGTACTTTGCAACCCGAAACCCAAAAATGTCTAAGCTTACTGAAATAATTCATAAAATCGTAGCTTCAAACTTAAATACATTTTAATGAAACTTAGGATAGGTTTGAATGAAGCAATATGCCAGCACTAATATATAATAGAAAAATGATGAGAAGATTGTGTTATTATAGGTTAACTCCATTTACCTCTGACATATGATATATATATATATATTATATATATATATATTATAATATATATATATATATATAATTATATATTTATATATATATATATATATATTTTATATAGATATATTTATATATATATAATATTTATATACACAGTTCTGATCAAATGAGAAGTTTCCTGTAATAAGAAGTAGGGAATGAGCACTGGTTACGGGTCGGTACGGTCCGTACGAATTAGTGGTACGATTTTGTTGAGCATATCAATTAGGTTTGATGTTTAAACAATTCTATGCAAGAAACATATGCAAATTCACAATATTTAAGAAAAACACATATGCACCTTAATTTATGAAAAACATGTATATTTAAAAAAGTATAAATTAAAAAAAAATTAATTCCGAAAATCAAGGAAATAAAAAAAACGTTTTTAAATAAAAAAAATTCAAAAAGAAAAATTAAAATATGTTTTGACTATTATACCCTTTTGAATTAAGAAAAACATTTAATAATATACTAAATTTCTATTGGTTCAAAGTGGTTCTGTAGGTTTTGTACAAAAAAGTGGTTTTGTATTGAATGGTATATATATATATATATATATAGAGTTATGATCAAATGAGAAGTTTTCTTAAAATAAGAAGGATAAGAAGTAACTATAACCGCATATCCGAGATGCACCGATTTAAATTAAATGCATCTCTATAATCTTAGATGCATTATAATGCATCATAATGTGTTTTCTAGCTTTTAATTAGATGCATATACGTATATTAGATACATTTCATGATTTCTCTTGTTTTTTGATCATCTACATGTGCCAAAATCATGAAAATCAATTTGCACCATCTACACATCAAATTGAAACTTAAAATGATGCATCTAGATGAATAGAAATGCATCTAATGAAAGTCGTTGCATCTCAAATGTGTGGTTTTAGTCACTTCTCACCACTTTTTATTTTAATTTACTTCTTATTGGATCCCTACTATATATTCTCTCTTTATATATATATATATATATATATATATATATATATATATATATATATATATATATATATATATATATATATATGAGGAGGGTTAATGTGAGAGATTTCTTAAAATTGTTAAAATGAGAACCAATCTACGCCGTTTGATCTATTAGTTGGTATTAAATGAGAATAATATTAAATGAGTGACATTATGATCATTAAATAGAGCTTCAAAGGTATTTTTGTACATTCTTTTTTCACCATCTATTAGTAAAATATCTCGAAAATAACTGACGCGTCGTGGTACAATATCTCGAAAATAATTGATGCGTCGTGGTACAATATCTCAAAAATAACTGATGCGTCGTGGTACAATATCTCGAAAATAACGGATGCGTCGTGGTACAATATCTCAAAAATAACTGATCCGTCGTGGTACAATATCTCGAAAATAACTGATGCGTCGTGGTACAATATGTCAAAAATAACTGATGCGTCGTGATACAATATCTTAAAAATAACTGATGCGTCGTGGTACAATATGTCAAAAATAACTGATGCGTCGTGATACAATATCTTAAAAATAACTGATGCGTTGTGGTACAATATCTCAAAAATAACTAATGCGTCGTGGTACAATATCTCAAAAATAACTTTGATGGATATATCCGTCTTTGACGGATATATCCGTCGAAAATAACTTTGTCGGCTATATTCGTCAAAGATATGAATGGTGAGCAATAACTTTGACGGATATATCCTTCGAAAATAACTGATGCGCCGTGGTACAATATCTCAAAAATAACTAATGCGTCGTGGTACAATATCTAGAAAATAACTGATGCGTCGTGGTACAATATCTCGAAAATAACTGATGCGTCGTGGTACGATATTTCAAAGTGGTGATGACGTTGGCTTTTTTAGATAACAAGTTTTGTTTTTAGTGTTGTGTGAGAATGACAATTTAAGGTTAATTAAAGAGTAATAATTTAAATGTCTATAATACCCTTATGTGTTTATTAGTTATATTAATTTTGCTTAATTAATAACTTGCCACATGTTGCATGCTTATTGGGTCTTATGAGTTTTTATTTTTACAACTTACTGCATGTAGTGGTGACCGCAGAGGACATCGCCACGTCAGCGCCAACTCAGCTTTCTCTCTCTTAGACCACACAGTGACCAAACACACGTAGTGGTGACCGCAGAGGACACCGAACACTTTTTTTTTTAAACATTACATTAATAAATAATTAAACATTACAAATACGGAAATTAAAATACGAAATACAAATACTGAAATTAAAATACGGAAATACAAATACTGAAATTAAAATACGAAAACTAAAAACTTATAGTCTAAATTCCAACGCTCCTTGATTTTTTTCTTCAAAAACAAGCGGCATCTATTTCGAGACGGTCAATTTACTAGTACTAGAAGTAACATTATGAACTGGTCCTCTTCGAATTTTTGTTGTTGCTGAAATTCAAAGTAAAAAACAACCTCCAGATTAAGAAATAGTGCAACACGTATCCTTAGTCTCTCCAATTCTCCTTGCTCTTGGCGCTTCCGTTCTTTCAGTTCCAATTCACACTCTTTAATTTGTAAATACTCAGAGGAGGACTCCTTCCTCTGCGTAAAAAACGGCGTTGCAGCCATTGTGAATTTACTAAACAACGCGTCAACAAGACTAGGATCACCTGCAATTGAAGTTTCCGAACGAGCACCAGATGATGATCCTTTCTTCTTAGCCCGGTCTCGGCCAATTGTTGCAGGAACCTCTTGAGCTTCTACATCCTCTGAATCAGCTGCTTCATCATTTAGATTCACGCCAATGTGTGCTGAATCTGAATTTCCTT
>BQNB010067602.1:0-34147 GCA_026074375.1 Tanacetum coccineum | reverse complement strand
AAAACCCCTATATTATTGTTTTGTAATCTAGCTCCTTGCTAGTTTTTGTTTCTAATAAAATCGCCGTTCCAAAAAAAAACATGATGGGATTTTCCTAGAAAGTCAGCAATTTATAAGTGAAACAATAGCGGGGCACAAACATTGAAACATGTACATAACGAAATAAAACCAGCAAAATCAATTATGTGCAGTATAGATGAAAACTAATATCGTTGTATATAATACCTATCTTCACATATTGCTGCAACAGCTGATATGACTATGCTTGTAACCACTAAACATACACTAATCACTAAACATACATGGGGTCAAAGCACTAATCACTAATCACTTATCACTAACAACTAATCACTAAACATCGAACCATTTTTTATACCTTTTGTGAAAGCACTAATCACTAAACATACACGAGTCAAAGCAAGTAGACAATCCTAAATAACTTACCCAAACCTACTTTTCCGGATTACTTTTAAAGCAAGCATGTACGAACCACACATATAGTATTAGCTAGTGCATCAGCAATGCAGGTAATAAACCGTGATAACATATCCTTATATCTTGCGTATCCTGGAACAACAACCATAAAATATAACAACTATATCACAACCACTTTAACGAAATCCAAATCATACAACTAAAAAAATGCAAGAAAATGCAAAATCACAACCCCATTAATCTAAGCAAGATACTGTTTAATAAAAATAAAAATAAAAAAATGCAAACCTTGATTGTTGTATCATCAACCTTTTCTCTTTTTTTTAGCTTCCAACCTTGGTTTTGTGTCTTCAAAATTTATGAACAACTCCTGAAACGCCTAATAAAAATAACAAAAATCCCTAATTAGGTTTTATAAATTAACAATAAAATTCATAATAACCCCTAATTAAGTCTTATAAACTAAAAATAAAATTCAGAATCCACCCCTGTGATTCATTATTCTTCCGCGTGAATTCATACCTCAATTGATTTTGCAATTAAAGGAGCATTAAATGGCCAATGCTGCCTTTTGTTAAAAGTAGTAATCAGCTAGGTAGCATAACAAATGCGTATATATATTTACTATTATTGTTTTACAACCTACTATGTTGCATCTTTTTAGTTAAATTATTTATTCTAGTTTAGTTAGTGATAACCAAAACCCTAATAAAATAAGTAGTCTAAATATTACTACATGTAAATTGCATAGTTTTTATGTGTTTGATTTTGGACTTACCGCCACTATACTAAATTGTGGGTGCGTGTTAAGTAGTTTTTTAGTTCTTGTTTTATAAACTTAAAACTCAACAAGTTCACACTGGTGTAGTCAAATTTATATACGTAAAGAGTTATTAATCTCGTAAGAATTCTTTGCCAAAATACTTCTCAACCAAGAGAAATATAAGGTAAAAATCTCACAAAAGAAAACACAATTCGTATATTTTTATCCGGGAAGTACTTATCCTCGGGTCGTGTCCCAACGAAATCGTGAATTGAGAATTTGGAATATTCGGATTCGAGCTTAGAATGATAAGAAACTTATGATTTGTTGATTATACTACAAATGTAATAGCAAGAATTGAAAAACAATTAACAAGCACGAAAATTAAATGCACAAAACGTATTAAACGCGGGTTAAAACTGAGATTTTAAAATCTAAAACACGATTTTTAACAAATTTAATACCTAAAAATTACAAATTGAAAATGAAAATTTTAGGAAAAAGAATTAGAATTTTTTATGTATTTTTGAATTTTTTATGAATTTTCTAAAATTAAATGATTTATCAAAAATAAACTTTTTCTAAAAATTAACACTAAAATTTTTCTTTTATTTTTCAAAAATACTAGATTTAAAATGAAAATTAATGCAAAAAGAATTTTAATTTTTCAACTATTTTTCTATTTTTTATGATTTATCTAAGAAAAAGTAATCACTAAAAACTATTTTAATTTCTAGAAAATTCAATTTTAATTGGAAAAATATAAAAAAATGGTTTTTATAAACTAAAAAGGTGCAGAAAATGAGTAGTATGAAAAGCCCTAATTTTTATACCTTAATTGAACCCTAATTTGTCTAATTAAAACTAAACCCTAATTTTATTTAAACTAAATTCTAAAATATTAAAACTATTTTATTTAATAAGAAAGACAGGGTAGGAAGTGCAAGAAATGAAAGTATAGGGTAGGCGGGCTAAGTTTGGAAAATTTACACTATAGAGAAAACGGGTACCCTTGTAGTTTTTAAGAAACGTTACTAAACAGACCCTACTTAATTCCTATTTTTGCTTTCTTAAATTTTTGAGAATTAGCAAAAACTTAAAACTACAAAGTTGCTTAACAGCTTAATCCTAACAACTTTAATAAAGGCAATATGAACTTTTACCAAAAGAATAAGCTGAAAAATAAGCTGTAAGTTGCTGTTTACAGAAAGTGCTTATTTGCCTAACCTTTTGGATTTTTGCTTATTGAGGACTTAATACTTAATAAAACTTGAAACTAAAAGATGCTTGATGAAGCTTAAGATGTATATTAAAGGATTCTAAACTATTATTAACCTATGCTTAACAATTTTAGAAAGAAAACTAAGATAGAAAAATGCAAAGTCTATTTAAACAGTTTTTTAGAGCTTTTCTCACTTAAGCTTAACAGCTTATTTTTGGACTCTATAAGCTGAGATTTTGAAAGTAAGCTAAACAATCTATCTAGAATCTACCTAGGTAAAAAGCTTTTGCAAAGTTTTCATAGAAATAGAAAAATATCAAAGAGTTAAATGGAAAATTTTATGCTGATATGCTGTGCTTGCTGGTGCAATTGGCAGCTGGTTCAATGTGCAAGTAACAAAGATATAGGCTAGAATTTTTAAGCTCACTTGTAATTAAATGAATCTAAGTTAACACTAAACAACCTTGATCTCTAAAATGCTTTTAAAATCTTTAAAATCTAATACTTTCTCAGCTTTAAAACTGTCCTGGTGCTGAGAATGAATTTAAAAACTCTAAGCTATGGAATTCTAAAACCTAACTTCTAAAATCTATTTAAAAACTTGAATAAAAAAAAAAAAAAAAAATTTATAATGTCCAAACTTAGCTGTATAATGTTAATTTTGACAAATTGAGAGATTTTAGAGTCAACTAAGGCCTAATCCAAACACTCCCTTAGAAAATCTGTCAAAATAAAAATGAGCTTAAAACTGTTTAAAAATCAAATTTAGCTAAAAACATTTAGCTACTCAACCTAGACTAAACCTAGTTAAGCTATTTGATCATTTTAACCTAGAGCTTATTAATCAAAATAAGCTAGTTACTCTTATAGCTTTTGACTAACTTTTATGACAGAACTTGAAAAGTAAAATTTAAATGAATTAACACTAAAACAGATTAAGACACTTTTAACAATGAGCTAACTAAACTCAATGAAACATGATTAAGCTATAGCTTCCAAATGATTAAGCTAAAATGAATGAAGCTTTTAAATGCAAAATTTGAAGTTTAGGAAAGTGAAACCTGACTTTTTGGAGTCTCAGAACTAAGTCACACGTAAATGTTATTGATTCCAAGAGACATGTCGAGAAGATTCTTTTTGGTATTTTTGAAATTTTTTATTTTTGTATTTGGTTTTTGAGATTTTTTAATTTTGTATTTTTCTTTTTAAAATTTTATATTTTTGTATTTTCTTTTTCAAAAATATTTTCTAACATAATTAAAAATGGAATGTTTATACAAAGAAGATGTTGATAGAATATTTACATTAGATGAACCCTGTGAAGAGATGGGTTCGAAAGCCATTGAAGTACCTGCACTCAAAGAAGAAGAGTTTCCACAAATAGTAGTGTTAGGATTATGTGTTTTCTTTCCTAATGGTGAAGCACTATCATTCGTGTTGTAGCTGGTTTCAACTGACTTTTTAATAGGAATCCACTTAAGACCAACATGAGTAAAGATTCTACCCGTTGGTTTCCATGTAAGACCAGATCTATGAGGCGTTGTTTTCAGATACACATTGGAGGACTTATTTGGAGAAGACTTTTGTCCTATGGGGATCTATCTACCATGATTCTTAGATTCACTTTTCTTTTTTACGAGTATATATCTCTTTGTTGTCTTATGGGATTGTGCATCCTTTGTTTGTGATAAGGCACGAGAATTGATCTTTGAGAGGTATTGTAAGATGCACTCATCATGATTTACACTGTAAATGCACTTTTTGCATGTAGGACATGCCAAGTCTTTTGACTTCAAGAAAGGCTTTTGATTCCTAGGTGGTTCTGCTATGTTAATAGTTCTGTTCGATACATGACTACTCATGGATGGTGGCCAATTCCTAGGTTGTTGATTAAAGTTCTTAGGTTTCGGTTTGTTGCCATTAGTAGTGTTTGGTAATCTAGCAGATTGTTGCATACTAGGTTTGGTATTCAAGGGTTTGTCTTTTTGAAGTTATGCCTTTTTCTTAGCTTCCTCTAGGTAGTAGTTATGAACCATGTCATTTGAACCTACAGATTCCTTTGGTGACTGAAATGACACATGCTTTGGGCTTTTCTTAGAAGGGCCAGGTGCATTCACATCATAAGGCTTTGCAAAAGATGATTTCCTAACTTAAGGCCAAGAATGTGGAGTTACTGGTTTTGTCAAATCATGCGACACACCAACTTAGGAGGCAAACCAATGTCTTGGCAATTGGGATCGTTTAGATTTATACGTAGTTGGTTGTCTTACCACTGGTTGATTTTTGATTGGTTACAAAGGCGGTTTCCCCAAGATTGATTGTTTTCCAAAATTAGTATCCACACTCTTACCTTTCATCTTCTCAATGAGTTTATTTAACTCACTTATAGCAATGTTCTTGTCTTTCAGTTGACCTTTCAAGTCTTGTATTTCGAAATATTGTTCACGTTCTTTTTGAAATACATTTGACGCTTTTTCTTTGCAAACTGTGACATTTTTTATTTGTTCTTGACATTGTTGTAAAGCCAGTTCAAGAGAAATCGAGTATTTTTCTAATTTAGAAAAACTTCTTAAAAGCTCATTGTAAACCTCTTTACTAACAAATTCAGTTTATTTCGAAAGCTTTTGTGCAAGACATTTACATTCTTTCACTTTATGAACATATAAGCATTGCAATTCAACATGAGCATCTAAATTAGATAACGAATGCAAATAGGAACACATAACATCATTAGACACACATTCTTGCAAGAGCATATCATACATGTTTGAAAATTCTGCCTTATCAGATTCAAGTTCGTCAATTTCATTTTCAAGGGATTTAACGTACTTTAAATCAGCATGCATTTCTTTCTTAAGTTCATGAACAAATGCGAAACTATCATTCTGAGTCTTAAGGGCAAGAGCCATCAAACCTGTCTTAATCAAGATTTCCATATCTTTAGCAGTTGGGGCATGAAAATGATCTTTAGAATGTTTCACCCAATCTTCATTAACAATTTCTCTAAGATGATTTATGTTATTCGTCATGACATTGTACGCTTGTCTACTTTTGCTTATTCATTTGGACACAAGTAAGAAAGCTATGTTTTTGAAAATATTTGGTTTCGTTTTCATAAATGATTTTCTCTACATTTTCTCCCTTGTTTCATTTGCATGTGCCAACTGTATTTGATATTCTTAGGTCGGGGGTTTAAAAATTTCATAAAGACTATTTAACTTTGTGTAGTCAAAAGGTTTAACTAAGTCTTTATTCAATTTTGATCGACTCTCTTCTTTAAGAGTCAGAATCTCTTCCCTATCGAGGACGAGTCTATTTGCAAGATTAGATTGGTCATGTGGGATCTCATACAAACATGGTTTCTCATATTGAGCCTTTTTGAGTACATTGGATTAGCAAAGGTAGGTCTTCCATTAAATGTAGGGAATTTAGGTGCTAACATATGAATGGGTTGGATTGATTGACTCCTTTTGTAAACAATTTCATTCAAAAACTTTAATTGGTTTTCCATTGAAATCATTTTGTCAATATCTTTTTCTTCCTTAAGTTTTAAATTCGTTATGACCTTTGTTTTCTCTTTGACAAGACCTTAGTAATGTGACTTAGTTAAAAGAATCTATTTGACTAACGCATCGTGTTTCTCTTAGACAACTAAAATTTCATAGGCTTTAAGTTTTAAACCTTCTTTTATGTCAATGTCCTTTTGAGCTAATAGTCCTAGAGTTTCATTTAACTTACGTTCAAGTTTGTCATAATTAACTGTACGATCATTAAAGGCCTTGTACCTCTCAAACTCAGTCTGTTTATTTTGAAGTGCAACTAAACAACTATCTCGAATACTATTAGACTCCCCCAGGGTTCTACTAGTCTCTGCAAGAGTAGATTTGCACTCTTTCAGTTCTTAAGTCAATGATGCATTTGCTTTCTTTAATTGCTTTTGAATCATTTTGTTTTCATAAATGTCAAGTTTTAAATTTGCAATTAAATTGGCAAGTGCAACACGCTCATCATCACATTCTACAGCATTATGATTAGTCTGAATTTCATTATCACACATATTTGGTGAATCAGGAGTGACATTGCTATTACCCTTTTCCACTACACATGTGTTAATAATGCATTCAGGTTGCTCAGAATGTTGTGTGTCAACAGCAAACACATTATATTTAGCAGTATATGGTACCTCAACCATTGGTTAGGTGTCATTGGAAGGGCTAATGTCCGTATCATCCCCAGAATTGCTTTTGTCATTGCATTCATTCCTTATACATATTGCTTCATCTCCAGATGTGTTGCTTTAATTCTCTAAACCTTGAACATTCCCATTGTCTGATACAATCCTACTACAGTCATTATCTCCCGAACTAGCATCTGATGCTTTAACTTTTTGAACCTTGCACTCTTGAATCTGCAACTTTCTTTCATTCAACCTTTTCAACCCATTCTAAAGCTCTTGTTCATGATTTGCTCTTTCAACAATACATTTCTCAATGGAGTTCATGTTTTGAATGATTGTTTCCTTGAATGTTTGAGATAACATAGACCTAAAAGTTCTTTTATCTGCCTCAAAGAGTCAGTGAAAAGCATCTCTAAACGTGTAGTACTTTAAGTTGTTTGAACTTGAGA
Organism: Tanacetum coccineum; assembly: GCA_026074375.1. Lineage (NCBI taxonomy): Eukaryota > Viridiplantae > Streptophyta > Magnoliopsida > Asterales > Asteraceae > Tanacetum > Tanacetum coccineum. Next base: position 27,101 of record BQNB010067602.1, on the reverse strand, counting down.
GATGTTGAGTTGTTGTTTGGAGTGCATTCAATTTATTCAAGGAGTTTTCTTTTAAAATCTTTGCTTGCTTTTTTAGTTGTTGTATCTCTTGTTCCTCTGAATTCGAACACGAAGATAAAGTATCTTTTGTTTCCATTGTAACATGAATTGTGAAGTGAAAAAAATGATTGTTTATAGATAATTGTTTTAAAACGATACAAATGGATAGTGATTGTATGTTAAAAGTGATGATTATTTGTTAGATTAGGTGATATGTTGTTTAATTATGATTTGGTTTGGTTGAAATGAGTTAATGTAATAAAGATAGTATTACATAGGCAAAACGCAGTGAAGAGTCTTAGACAAAACACAGTGAAAAGTCGTAGACAAAACGAAGTGAAGAGTCTTAGACAAAACGCAGTGAAGAATCTTAGACAAAATGCAATGAAGAGTCTTAGACAAAACGCAGTAAAGAGTCTTAGACAAAACACAGTGAAGAGTCTTAGGCAAAACGCAGTGAAGAGTCTTAGACAAATTGCAGTGAAGAGTCTTAGACAAAACGCAGTTAAGTCTTGAGACAAAACACAGTTAAGAAATGAGTTGGGCAGAGTTCCTCCTAGGCAAAACGCAGTATTGGTCTTCAAATTAGGCAAAACGGAGTAGACAAATCGCAACCTGTAAAATCAAACAAAACGCAGAGGAAAAAACGCAGTAGTCAAAACGCAATCCCTAATGAGACAAAATGCAGTACTGTTGTCCTTTACTAAATGACAAAACGCTGTGTCTTTTTTCTGACAAAACGCAGGCAGACAAAACGCAAAATAAAGGAATTTTGCCTGAGAGGACAAAAACGCTAAGTGATGAAAACATGACTTTTTCACCTATATCACCTAAAAAATCCACCTTTTTGAAGTTTTTTGCTTGTTTCTTTTGTACAAACTTGATCCTAGATGGTTATAACAACAATAAAAAACACCAACTTTAACACCCACATCGTGAGAATCAAAGGAGTGTCAAGAATGAGGACCATAATACTTCAAAACCAAACTTTTGATCGAATCTAACTAAGAAAACGCACATACAATCTAGCTAATCATCCCATGAGCTCTGATGCTAATTGTCAAAGCCATATAAATCACTTACAAAATCATATTTAGTTACTTAGATTAAACAAGAAAATAAGATGAGATGATAAGAAGAATTTTAGAGAGAGAAATAAGAGAGAAATAAAGAGATGATTGATTACAAGAGTAAAATACAAATGAGACCAACACACTTCACACTTGGAGAGGGGTATTTATACTTGTACCATGAGGCTTTCATGCCTTGAGGGCTTTCTATGGGCCAAGCTCGAGATTACTTAGAATTAGTTTGGGCTTTAGCCCATAACACGTGACCGATTAGATTACATAAATGAGCTCGTTTACCCTTTCTAGCCTATTACAACATTATATAAATAAAGACCGAGACCTAATATTCATAATGAACGAACTTCATTGTTCGACTCAATATTTTGAGGCTAATAGAGATTATGCTCAGTTGATGATCTCAAGGTGCTCAAGATCACATATTTACATACAGGTTAAGATAAAGGAACAAGCTCATGCGTAAAGTCAATGATCACTACATAAAGATGCAAGACAAAAGATCAACTATTACACAAAAAGGACTCAAGATCAAGACAAGAAGCTTCAACGATTAATGATCAAGGTCACAAGGATAGATCTTTATGATCACCCCTTAGGGGGAGATTATTAAGAACACAGAAAGTGTTGATTTATTTAGAGATCTCATTGATCTTACCTTAGGGGGAGATTGTTAGGAATTCAGTTTTTAGTGAAGTGATGATCATTGTCGATCTCACAAGCCTTAGTAATAGTTAGTCAATTTAATGTAATATATCAGTAATCTAACCGGGCCGGCTTATAGAAAGTCCAAGGAAAGCCCATAGAAAGCCTGGCCCGACCCATCCATGTAAGTATATAAACCATCTCCACACATGTAGAAGGTGTTGGTTGAATACATATTTCACAATTTGTGTGCTTTTCAGTGTGTTCTCCTATCCACTCTCTCTCTAGCTTTCTCTTTCTAAGTTTCTAAGTGCGTGTGAAATTTATATTCCTTCAATTAGCTTAATATATTAGCACTTGTGCTTATAAATAATAACAAATACCGCAGTGAGATCACATTCGTGTAATGATAAGTGTATATACGTGATAAAGAGGCACCTTAGGATTTAACCCAAATAGCCTTTTCCGTTTACTTTTAGCTAACCACCCAAATTAACCCTTTGTTAGCACTTGCTTTTAGTGCTAGATACCCTTAGAACACCCGTTGAGCCATCCTGTTAAGAAAAAAAATATTTAACTTTAAACCTTAGCCTAACCAGTAGTCAAAGTCTAAAGTATGTTGCTTATAGTTGATTGGTTTGATGATCTTGATTTTGATGATTATTGAGTTTGCCAACTCTTTTTCTTTGTGTGATGCCATTCTGACAACTGATTGGAGATGCAGCTTCTTATTTGTATTTTTGTGGTGTATGTTTATCCAAAGTATGGGGGGATGTGATGTAAAAAAATATGAAAAAAAGGAGGTTGAAAAAAAAGAAAAAAAAAGTGAATAAGTTATCAAAAAATTATGATGACAAAGATAGCCAATGAACTATAAATTATTATGAAGATGAAGGAAGATGATGTTTTTAAGATATCGATTAGGCAATGTGCTAAGACGTGATATACTTATATGGTTATCGGTGTATGTTGAAGAGGAGTTTGTAACTATAATCATTTCCGGGGTTTGCGGTTTGATGGGTAACTAGCAACATTGGGACATAGACTTTTGACTTAAAATGTTCGTGATACACCCTTACCAATAAAGAATCCCATGCCTTATCCATACCCTTTACTAACCCGAAGCCTAATTGTTAGAACCCAATAAAAGTCTTCTTTATATGTGTACACTTGGTGCTTACGCCCCATCGGTTTTTGTTTTGTTTTTATCATTCTTTTCTTTAATTTGCTTGAGGACAAGCAAACCCTTAAGTATTAGGAGGGGGGTGTGTGTTCCTTTTTTGATCATTTATAAAAAAACAAAAATATGTCGATATTTTCAAAAAAAAATTATAAAATTATAAAAAAAATTCTTATTTTTTTTTCCATTTGGGTATTTTCTTTCTAGATTTCTATTCTTATATTTGCTTGAGGGCAATCAAATTTTATTTTACCTGCTCTAGGGTGAGCAGAACTTAAGTGTGGGGGAATTTGATAACGTTCAAATTGAGTATGTTTTTAGTAGCGTTATTCGTATTTTTGTATATGATATTTGGCTATTTTTATATGCTTTTGTTCCTTTATTGTTCAATGTGTGTTTGCAAGTATATTTGTAGCCAAGTATAAGAGAAGCAAGAAAAAGACAAAGAAAAGAAGTAAAAACAAAGTTTAGTACAAGTACAAAGAATCCCGCATCAAGAACAAGCTCGGGAAGCATTTCAAGAGCAAAAGAGTCAACCATACAAGCTTCCAAGTCCCGAGCTAAAGATAAAGTCAAGTTAAGTTGAAGAATAAAGACCTACGAACAAGTACCATACACCCGGGAAGCTTAAACGAAGACATATTGGAAGTATAGTTATTTCTGACACACCTCCACCATTTTGGCCATAACTTGAGCATACGAACTGGGATTGACTTGATTCAAGCGGCCAAGCGAAGATAAGAGAAAAATCTACAACATGGAGATGACTAAAATCTGACCATGAGTAGTGTGCCGCCCGGCAATCCAGTTTCCCGCCCGGCTAGAGTTGTGCCGCCCGGCAGAAGCCCGTGCCGCCCAGTAGAGGCTTCGCTGACTTTTCTAAGTACATTAATTCACCATTTTATGATGCCAACCACCTCAAGTCCAATCAAGTCCCCTCATAACTAATTATTCTAGAAGATTCATGACCCTTTGTGCCCAAGAAATATGCTTGGAGGCCAAGGGGGCTTTCTAGTATAAATAGAGGCCATATGCCTTTATTTTCATATAGAAAAAACCTACCCCTTCATCTCAATCTGAATTTCCTCCCCCATATCTAACCCAAAAGACCAGAAACCTCTCCCAAATTCGTGAAGATTTTTCAAGGGCTGAAGAAGATGCTTTGATATGATTTTCTTCAAAGTTGTTTAGAGGCGTTAGTGATGGAGGCTTGAGGTTGCTTTTTTAAATCCTTCCTCTTTACTTATTTTAATTCTTGATTGGGGTAACTGCCTTTTATATTTCGAATGTTTATGCTATCATATTCACGTTGGATATTGCTATTTGATTATATGTTTATGGAGTCGTTTTATAGTACTTGTTTAGAACATTGAGAATTATGGATATGGATTGTTTTATTTTCTTTTTTTTCTTTGGACTCTTGTATGTTTGAATATTTATTTTGCTTAGAGTTTGATTTGATCAATACTTAGTCTTAATTATCTTGTTGATAATCATGATTGATTTTATGTCAAAGGATTTATTTTATGATTTGTATTCGATATATTAGTGCACCCGATTACTGTTGATTTTTCATACTTTACACATATGATAAACAAGCTAAATTACTTGTATCGATTGATTAAAGAGTATAGTTGAAAGGATCTTATGAACAATATGAAGTTAAATCTTATTTTTCACAAAAGGGCGTAAACTACTTGGTTTTATACTTAACGTTCATAGGTCGAAAAGGGTTTGCATTGTTATAATACTATTGTATGCTATTCAATAGGACTTGTCCATTTGATTGGAATTGTGTTCCTTACAATTTGTGTACATTAGTATTTGTTTAACCTAACATCCCAACACATCCTTGATTTATTTACTAGTTCCAAAACAAGGTTCTAATTATTTGAATTGCTTTCTTGTTTATTCGATTATTATATTTCTGTATTAGTTTGTTGCTTTTATGGTATTTTGGACGTGAGAACAATTGTTACCACTTTTGTGCTTCATGATACTTAGTGTCTACTTATGAAAAACATCCAAATATAGTGAAACGACCTCAGCTTACCACAAAAAGCTAGCTACAAACAAAAGGGTCATACTTTCCCGTGTGTTCTTAGCTTATTTGGTAATTCATGTTATAAATTTAAAACTAGTAGTCGCGAGACACATCAAGCTCCATACCCTATATATCTTCATCTTAACCGTTGGTTAAACTTAGAATGGAGGGATGTGATCGAGTATACATGTCTATTCCATGTTACAGCTGTATGTATGATTCAGCTGCTTTATTGGTGTGTGGTTACTTTTCGTGAATGATTGAATGATTGATACCATTAACCCTTATTTACTCATATTTAACCTTTTGACTGTTCTTCTTAGATTAATGAAGGAGTGTGTATCCTTTACCCAAGCATTGATGGAACAACTAATCATGACTGAAGCAACATGAGCGTTACCATTTTAAATGTTACACCCTAGATTAGTTGAGTGGTCTGAGTGTTTTCATTTCCTATATTTTATGAGGTGCTTGGTCTTGTACATGTGATTAAAACGAAAGAAATGCTTAATGGAAAAATCCTTAACTTTGGTTAGGATACATTTTCAATAAATATCTAGAGTCTACTTAAGGATAAGTAGGATTCAAGTGGGGGGATATTTGATGACATCAAATAAAGTTACTTTTTACCATCTTTTTATTCCAGTAATTATTACCACTTTTAGATAATATAATTGTAAGAATTGTTACTTAATTGCTTAAAGTTGTTAATTTTTGTAATTATGGAGTTATTTGTGAAGACATGCTAAAAGGTGCACATTTTAGAGCTTAAACGATAATATTTGAGGAATGCTTATTTCTGACTACATACGCGGTATCCAGCAAATAAGATATAGCGTATCAGCGCCTGTACTTCACAAGAAAACATGTATGTTCAATTCCCAATACGACGTTCATAATGCATAGTACGCAGTTTCAGCTGGTCAAATAATCAAAGGTCTTGCATTAAATGTGATTAAGGAAAGATCGTAACTGATTTATTGTTTGAAACGTAGCACACACTCTAAGGAATATATCTCTTATACTCCGTATTGCCTCATTTCAGATAAGGGGCATATCACCCCCTATTTTCAAAGACTATAAATAGAAGACTCAAAAACAAGTTTTTAGTGTGCAAAATCATATTTTCTACACCATAAACTCTTAAGTCGATTTTCTGAGGTGAATAAGAGCAGCCTCAGAAGGTCACAGACAATTATTATAACCTAATTCCATAGGACACTGTGTAATTCTTTATTCTTTATACATTTTTGTTGTGGTTATCGTTTGGTAAAACGTTTAGTTTACCTTGGTTAATTGATCACACTTGTATAATTACAATGGTTATGGGATAATACCCTTGGGTATTAGCCATCTTAATGAAGGTTTAATGTTTGGTTTGTTTTAATCCCGATTGCTTAATTTATCGTTGAGTGTTTAATTATGTTTATCACCTCATACTTGTATTATGATTCTTGAATTGCGCTTTCATTCAAATGGGTCTAGTGAGACTTATAGTAATCTAGATACTGGAATAGCTCTCCATTTTGCGTTTTATATATCTGGACCAATAGGATCATAAATAATGCCCTGTCTTTGCCTTTAGATTAGGAGCTTAGTTAGACTGACAAGTGACCTGTATGTTTCAACAAGTACGTTCATAATTAATTGGTAAAGATTAGGGCAGTGAACTACCAGTATATAAAATGTCGTCAAGTAGTAAGTGGGTAAAGTCTCGATGGGCTAGGGTTTAACAAGATCACCATTGCTTTAATCCCTAACATAGATTATAATTAAACCAAAGGATGCTTTATGTGGATGCGTTAATTGTGATAGGATTCAACGTCTCTAGGTCTTAGGATGATGTACCGCCTAAGTCTTAAGAATGATATGCCGCCTCGAGATAAGATCTTATTGCAATCTAAACAACAAACAGCATTTACATCGGAGTTAACTATGGTATATAGTTGTTATAATTTGGCTTGCACCGCTCTTGTAATCTTCAAATTTATCTTCATTTTGTGCTTATTTGTATTGAATTGATTTTGTCACCACAAAACTGTGCAAGTCTTTCAGGGCTGAAAACCTCATTTTTCTATTGATATAGGTATATCATATGTTTAAAAGTGATTAGTATTAATGACTAATTAGATTAACTTAATATACTGATTTGAATATATGGTAACGACCTCAGTGTTAGTGTTTTGGGACACCTACATTACCATATGAAACTAAATTCGATCGGAGTAACTACCATTAAGGTGTTGTTTTTGGTTAAGTCAGGCTAAATATATATGTAAATGTTGGTAATTAATTCAATATCAACCTCTCGACGACACTCTAGCTTGTATTAAAAATTCAGCAATATACAATGTGCCAAAAAATTAATTTGAAGTTTGTTTCATCGAATACACTTAGGGCAATGTTGAATTATTAATAAGTGTTTGTATTTGCTGTTTGAACAAAAACTATATGGATAAGGCTATTGGGACTATCACAAATCTAAAATGTGTTTAAATAGAAAACCTTTTATTCGTTGTTTTAAAGAAAATGAATATACTTTGTTGACTTTAAGTAATTAGTTTGAAATACTCTCAAAAAGCAGTTTCTTGTACCAGTTTAGAACGATTATAGTCTCTTTCCTAACCAAGGTGTTGACTTATGCTTGTGATTCTTAATTTTGTTCACAGTTTAGCCAATAGATCAACAGATGTCATAGTTGATGCATCAGTACTTTCAAGTTCATAGAACGTACTATACTAATGTCTAATCCAACATTAATAGCGTGATGGCCACTGTACCAAGGTGTTGGCTTATGTGAACCTGATGTAGTTTTCTACTCAAAGATAGAAGATAGAGAGAGAAGAAATGAAAACTAGTTAGAATTTGAGTGTGGTTTTCGGAACTACACAGAATTCACGCATATATACCACAGGTAGTCAAGTTGAAGGCCACCGACACGTGAACGGAGTTTAGTTGTCATAATAGAAATTAGAATGAATGAAACACAATTAAATAGGCATTTAAAATTCATACATAGTCATTCCTTGAGACAGATTTTCTAGTTAATATTCACTGTTGTTGTACATTATTTAGTGAAAATATATTATTCTTTTGCGAATAAATATGGACTTAAAGCCATTCACTTTTTCTCTATAAAACTTTTGATATCATAACTATAAAAAATTGCAGGTTTCTTCCATCTTATGTGGTTTGGCTTATAATTTTTTGGAACTGAATTTTATGAGGGTGAGTGTCTAGTCCTTGACAACGTATTTAGATATTAGCGTATTTGGCTCTTTTAGTCTCCATTGGTTATGCTTCTTTGTTCTTGCTTGTTTGTTATATGCTCTCAATGTTATCTGTATCAGATGCATACATAAACGTCTATCATTTAAACAGCTATCGCTTAACATGACCAAAAAATGTATGCGACTAGAGTTATAAGCCTAGTATATGTAATAATAGTTGCCAATTCAGGTTCATTTCCAAAGTACTTAACGTATATCATTTTTTAACTGTTAATTGCAGAATCGTAGACTTCAGCCTTCTAACACATCATTTGCAAATCAATCCGATGTTGGTTTTGGAGGAAGGTTATGGATGTATCCACAAGATTAGTATGTTGAATCCTCGAAGAAGCCATTCCTCATTGGGTTCTCCTGATGGCCTACTAATTATCGGCACCACCCATGGAACTTCCACTAATGGTGACAACATAATTGATATGGGTGATGGAGAAAACAAAAAATCTGAGAATTATTCCTGGAAAGGTCATCTAGATGTATAAATCTTGATAAAAGTTTCGGAAATAGCGTGTTCGGGATTTTAAAAGGCTTTATTGTATGTTGCTGAACTGTAAGGTTAGAGGTATTGCTTCTATAGCCCATCATACTTGGTGCTGTTAGTAATATTAGTGAAAAATATGCTAAGTAGTTAGTACTATCAGTTACTACTGCTAGTGTATATTACTACTGCTAATGGAAGTTAAGACTGCTTAGAGACTTAGAAGAAATACCACTAAGTAGTTAATACTGCTAGTATAAAAGTTACTAATGTTAGTGTAACTTAGTACTGCTAGTATATGTTAGTACTGCTAGACTAAAGTTACAACTGTTAGCATAAAGTTAGTACTGCTAGTGTAACTTAGTACTACTACTGAAGAATGAAGAAAATATTCTAAGTAGTTACTACTGCTTGTACACAGTTAGTACTGCTGGTATAAAAGTTAATGTTGCTAGTTACAACTGCTGCAAGATTACAACTGCTAGAAGAATTTCTACTGTCAGAAGGATAAAGACAAGAGAAAGGATAAAGAATGAAGATTGTTTATCATGGATTATTTACAGGATAGTTATGAGACTATTTTGTAAAAGATATGTATAAGTTATTTTGATTAGAATATTATGACAATTTAGGAATATAATATTGTAACCTTATTAGGGATCCTTGGTGTATAAAAGGAGGTCCTAGGGTATAAAATTCAATATCATATCTTTCATTGTTTTGTCTTTTTAATCGTAGCTTCAAGGTTTTATAACCCTAACACTATCAAGAGTGTTCATATTATATTGAGGCTGAAAGTTTGGTAAACTGTTAGTTATTGATTTTGTTCATTACTGTTACATTAAAGTTCTTAATATCATTGACTAGATTTACGCATAGTATTTGATATTAACAATCATAAGTCTCTACTATTGTTGTGTAGGATTTATCTTGCCATAACTAAACCTTTTATAACATGAAGGATCAAAGATCCATTCAGTTGGATTAACATGTGGTTTCAGAGCTTGTTTAGAAGCTTTGATAGAAGAACCATTCTACACTCAGATCTATTGTTTCAAGAAAAGATGGAGTTAGTATCTGCACTAGTGGTTGCTGCTGCAAAACTTCTAGTGCTCAATCCAAATGAATTTGAGCTATGGAAGATGAGGATGGAATGGTACTTTCACTTAATGACTGATTATGCTCTTTGGGAAATATCTAAATGGTAACTCACCTCTTGCCAATGAGAATTGTTGATGGTGTTGAGACAGCAGTACCTCCTACTACTGTAGATCAGAAGCTTACAAGGAAGAATGAGTTAAAGGCAAGAGGTACTCTGTTGATGGCTCTTCCTAATGAACATCAACTAAAGTTCAACACCTACAAAAGTGCCAAGTCTCTGATGGAAGCCATTGAGGACGAGGTTTTGGGAGGTGTAATAGGTCTAGAAAGTTCAGAGAAACTTCTTAAATTGCAGTTTGAGTATTTCAATAGGAAAATGTTAATAAGACTTGACCAGATCTATGATTAGGCTCCAAGAGCTTTATCTGTCAGTAGAGATAATTGGAGGGAAACTATTTTTTGATGAAATGTGTATCTAAAGTTATAAGAAGTCATTCTAACATCTGAGTGGAAGACTCATACCCTAATTTGGAGGAACAAACTAGATTTAGAAACTCTAAGCATGGATGACTTGTACAACACTCTAAAAATTTATGAAACTAAAGTCATGGGGTCATCTAGCACAAGCCAAAACATACAAAATGTAGCTTTTGTGTCTTCCAATAGCACTGGCAGCACCAATGAAGCAGTTAAGATTGCTCATGGTGTTTATGCGGCTAACTCTAAGGATAATGCTTCTACTTTACCAAATGTTGATAGTTTGAGTGATGGTGTGATCTACTCCTTCTTTTCTAGTCAGTCTAACAGTTCATAATTAGATAATGATGACCTAAAGCAAATTGATCCTAATGAATTAGAGGAGATGGACTTGAAGTGGCAGATGGCAATGCTAATAATGAGAGCAAGGAGATTTCTCAAGAAGACAAGAAGGAATCTAGGTGTTAATGGGACTAATACCATTGGCTTTGACAAGACCAAGGTGTAATGCTATAATTGCCATAGAAGAGGTCATTTTGCTAGGGAGTGTATGGCACCCAAGAATCAAGACAGCAGGAACAAGGAGCCTACCAGAAGGATTGTGCCAATTGAGGGAACTACTTCAAATGCTTTAGTATCTTAGTGTGATGGCCTTGGCTATGATTAGAGTGACCAGGCTAAAGAAGGACCTATCAATTTTGCACTTATGGCTTATACTTCTTCAGGTTCTTCAAGTTTTTCAAACTTAGACACTAAGGTATCAACGTGTTCTAAAGCATGTTTAAAATCTTATGAAACTCTCAAAAGAATCTTTTTTGAATATCTAACAAAAGATTTTAATAAGTCTAAATTAAATGTAGGAGCTTATAAAGCAGGTCTAGAATCTGTAGAGGCTAGACTAGATGCGTATAAAAAAAATGAGGCTGTTTTTGAAGATGACATAAAGATTTTAAAACTTAATATTATGTTAAGAGACAATGCACTAACTGAGCTTAGAAAGAAATTTGATTAATAAAAAAGAAGAGAAAAGAAATAGATGATTTTTAACTTTACCTTAGAAAAGTTTGAAAATTCATCTAAGAATCTAAGCAAACTGTTAGAGATTCAAGTAAGTGATAAGTTCAAGACTGGTGTGGGGTATGATAGTCAAGTGTTTGATAGTCAAGTGTTTGATAGTCAGATGAATGATAAGTACAAAACAGGTGAAGGGTATCATGTTGTTCCACCTTCCTATACTGGGAACTTCATGCCCCCAAACTTGATTTGGTACTTGTTGATAAGGATGAATATGTTTTTAGTGAGTTAGTAACTAGTGTACCTCAGTTGGCAACTCAGTAATGATTACATAGTGAGTCCAAAACCTAAAGTCTGTTAGTGAACCACTTATTGAAGATTAGAGATCAGACTGTGGACATGAGAATGAGGACTGAGGGTAAATCTCGCAGCAGAAAAACCTGTAATGTTAAAATAGAATTAGTTAATCCTATAGCCTGAAGAAATCAACTTAGGAAGTCTGTTAAGAAGGTAGAGAACAATAAAGCAAGCTAATTACCTAGGAATAAACAGTCCAAAATACTAGAGGTAACAGTGAATCTAGAATAATTTGAATTGATCAAAACTTAGGAAGTAATTTCTGAGTTTTTAAAAAATAAAGCGTGTATGTTTGTGACATTTTAACATTTTAAGATTGGTCATTTATATGAAAAGAAACTGGTGGAAAAAATACTTGTAATGGAAACAATGCTTGAAGGGTGAATCCACCAAGGATTCTTAAAGAAAGAACTCACATCATCTAAATATATTTTGTTTCCAAGAGCAGTCTTAATGAAATCTGGCTTTAAAACACTTAATACTGTAGGCAAATTTCCTCTAAAGAGACAGCAGAATCAGTTTCTTACTGCCAGACCAATTAATGCTGCCTACACAAGATCAACAGTGAATAGTGCAAGGCAAGAATCAAATGTTATTAATAGAGCACATTCACATTTTAAAAGTCCCTTTAACAAGTTTACAACAAATAAGAACAATAATTTCAATGAAAAAGTTAATACTGATAGGGGAAATATTACTTAAGTTGGGCTCAAATGCAGTATTAGTAAGTGATAAATACGGGAAAATAAGGCTAATGTTGTTAAGGCCTCAGCATGTTAGGTATGGAGACCCAAGAAAAAAAGTTTTAGACCATGTCTCTAGACATAATAGTGCATCAATAGTTATGAAAAGATTTAACTATGTTGATGCACAAGGCAGATTCAAGTCAGTGATGGCTTGGGTCCCCAAAAGAAACTAATTTTCTTATCATTATGTGCAGGGCTAATCACAACAAGACTCTGGAAGATTGATAAATGAGTGATTGACAGATGGACGCTCTAGGTACATGACAAGAAAAAGATCTTATCTTACAGATTATGAAAAATTGATGGAGGATTTGTTGCCTTTGGAGGTAGTACCAAAGGAGGGAAAATTACTGGGAAAGGTAAAATAAGAACTAGTAAATTAGATTTTAAAGATGTGTATTTTGTAAAGGAACTAAAGTTTAACCTCTTCAGAGTACTCTACAAATTTGATTTGATGGGACAAGAAGGTATATTGTTCTAGTTGTTTTAATGATACTGATTTCGTTGTGATCTGTCTCCAGACTTTAAGTTAACTGCATGAAGTCATTGGTATTTGCTTAATAGTTCTAGAAGGATAACATGTACCGTGTTTGTTTAAGAAGAGTAAACTACACCTATGTGTTCCTTTGTGGTTTGCGTTGACCAACACCGGTAGTCCCTTGACCAAACTAATTGCACCGTTGGACCTTAAGTGGCAAATGTTAGGCGTGGCTGGTCCCTCATTTCTTAGGGGTCCATAAACGCTAGTTAAGTTTATTAACGACAAGGGTAATATCGTCTTTTCCCACCTACTGATACCATTTATTAAATAGTAAACTACACCAGTGGTCCTTGTGGTTTTTTTAAAAGTTCGAAAATTTTGATTTTTTTTTTAAACTTGAAAAAAAGTTCGGAAATATGAAAAAAAAATTCAAAAATTAGAAAAAAAGTTCGATTTGTTTAGAAAATTTGAAAAAAAATTTCAAATCGAAAATTTGGAAAATATTTCGAAAATTAGAAAAAACAATTTAGAAAATTAGAAAAATTAATATTTTTGAAAATTAAAAAAAATTGGAAAGTTTGAAAAAAAAATAAATAAATAATATTTGGAAATTTGGTAAAAAAATGTTTCGAAATATAAAAAAACAAAATCGGAAATTGGTAAAAAAAATTGAAAAACAAATCGATATTTTTTCAAATCGAAAATATAAAAAAGTTCGAAAATATAAAAAAATATTGGAAACTTAAAAAAACATCGATATTTTTCAAATCGAAAATTTGAAAAAAAAAGTTCGAAAATTTGAAAAACAAATCGATATTTTTTTTTGAAAATTTGAAAAAAGTTCGAAAATATGAAAAAATCGAAAATTAAAAAAAAATCGATATTTTCAAATCGAAAATTTGAAAAAAATTAGAATTTTTTTTTTCGATTTGAAAATATCGATATTTTCAAATCGAAAATTTGAAAAAAAATTGATATTTTCAAATCGAAAAAAAAAAATTTTCTAATTTTTTTCAAATTTTCGATTTGAAAATATCGATTTTTTTTAATTTTTGATTTTTTAATTTTTTTTTTAATTTTCGAAAATTAAAAAAATCGATATTTTCAAATCGAAATTTGAAAAAAATTAGAAATTTTTTTTTTACGATTTGAAAATATCGATTTTTTTTCAAATTTTCGATTTGAAAATATCGATTTTTTAAAAAAAATATCGATTTGAAAATATCGATATTTTCAAATCGAAAATTTGAAAAAAAATCGATATTTTCAAATCGAAAAAAAAAAAAATTCTAATTTTTTTCAAATTTTCGATTTTTTCATATTTTCGAACTTTTTTTTTCATGTTTTTGAACTTTTTTCAAACTTTTAAAAAAAAATATCGATTTGTTTTTCAAATTTTCGTACTTTTTTTTCAAATTTTCGATTTGAAAAATATCGATGTTTTTTCAAGTTTCCAATGTTTTTTTATATTTTCGAACTTTTTTATATTTTCGATTTGAAAAAATATCGATTTGTTTTTCAATTTTTTTTACCAATTTCCGATTTTGTTTTTTATATTTTCGAACATTTTTTTCCAAATTTCCAATATTTTTTTAAACTTTCCAACTTTTTTTAATTTTCAAAAATATTAATTTTTCAAAATTTCTAAATTATTTTTTTTCTAATTTTCGAAATATTTTCCAAATTTTCGATTTGAAAAAAATCAACTTTTTTCAAAATTTCGAACTTTTTTTCCAATTTTTGAATTTTTTTTTCATATTTCCGAACTTTTTTTTAAGTTTTTTTAAAAAAAAAATTCAAAATTTTCGAACTTTTTAAAAAACCACAAGGACCACTGGTGTAGTTTACTCTTTAATAAATGGTATCAGTGGGTGGGAAAAGACGATATTACCCTTGTCGTTATTAAACTTAACTAGCGTTATGGACCCCCAAGAAATGAGGGACCAGCCACGCCTAACGTTTGCCACTTAAGGTTCAACGGTGCAATTAGTTTGGTCAAGGGACTACCGGTGTTGGTCAACGCAAACCACAAGGACCACTGGTGTAGTTTACTCTTTAAAGAATGTTGTTCCTCAAGGGGGTCTCACTTATCTCTTTACAAAAGCCACACCAGATGAATCTAATCTTTGGCATAAGAGGCTTGGACATGTAAATTTCAAAACAATGAATAAACTGGTAAGGGGAAACCTTGTAAGAGGTTTACCTTCAAAACTTTTTGAAATTAATCAAACCTGTGTTGCTTGTCAGAAGGGAAAGCAATACAAAGCTTATTGTAAGACCAAAACAGTCAGTTCAATCAGCCAACCATTACAAATGTTACACATGGATTTGTTTGGTCCAACATTTGTAAAGAGCTTAATAAAAAAGATGTACTGCCTAGTTGTCACAGATGATTTTAGTAGGTTTAGTTGGGTTTTCTTTTTAGCCACTAAGGATGAAACTAGTGAAATCTTTAAAACATTCATAACTGGCATAGAAAATCTAATAGACCTCAGGGTGAAAGTGATTAGATGTGACAATGGAACTAAATTCAAGAATAGGGTCATGAACCAGTTCGGTATTAAGAGGGAATTTGGTGTTGCTAGGACTCCACAACAAAATAGAGTAGCAGAAAGGAAAAATAGGACACTAATAGTGGCTGCTAGAACTATGCTAGCTGATTCAAAATTGCCAACAACTCTCTAGGATGAAAAGTAGTTAATACAGCTTGTTATCGTCCAAATAGGTGTTAGTTTATCAAGGCCTCCACAACAAGACCCCTTATGAACTTTTTCTAGGTAGAAAATATGCCTTAAGCTTCATGAGACCATTTAGGTGTCCTGTTAAATCCTTAATACCATAGATCACCTAGGTAAGTTTGATAGAAAAGCTGATGAAGGGTTATTTGTAGGATACTCTACCAATAGCAAAGCATTTAGGGTATTCAATAGTAGAACTAGGATAGTAGAAGAGAACCTACATGTCAAGTTTAGTGAGGATACACCTTATATTGCAGAAAGTGGACCTAATTAGCTGTTTGATATAGATGCACTAACAAAATCTATGAATTATAAGCCAGTTGTTACAGGGAATCAATCTAATGGTAATGCAGGTACAAAAGCATGTGATTATGCATGTAAAGCTAGTATGAAGACAGTACCTTAAAAAGATTACATTCTGCTACCATTATGGCCTGCTGATCTATTATTCTCTCAAAGATCAAATGATTCTCCTGATGCTAGATTCAAACCATCAGAGGAGGAGGAAAAGAAGGATGCTAAAGATCCAAGGAATTAAGATAGTGAGGTTGCAAGTACAAAGGAGACAAGAGTTGATCAAGAGAAGGAAAATGAGGTTAACAGTACTAACAATATTAATACTGTTAGTTGAACTATTAATGCTGCTACCTTAGAAGATAATGCTGTTAATAAGAATATTGTCTATGGATATGAAGATGATCCAAATATGCCTGAATTGGAAGATAATAGCATACTTGAATACAACAATCCAATATTTGATGAGGATGAAGATGTTAGTGTAGAGGTTGACTTTGAATCAAATTTAAGGCATTTATCCTTGTCAGTATACTTCCAAACATACCAGACTTCACAAGGGATCATTCCACTTGAATAATTCATAGAGATCTGCATTCAGCACTCAAACATAGAAGAATGACATTGAATTTAAAGGAAATGGGTTTCTTAGACTACTTTAATCAAAGAAAGAACACTTAAAATCTGCAAAATTGCTTGATTTCGCCTATTTCCTATCACAAGCAAAGCCCAAGAAGGTAATCTAAGCATTAAAAGATCCAAGTTGGATAGAATCTATGCAAGAGGAGCTTCTGTAGTTCAAATTGTAACATGTTTGGACCTTGGTTGATTTACCACATGGCAAAAGAGTTATTGGTACTAAATGGGTGTACATGAACAAGAAAGATGAAAGAGGTATTATGGTTAGAAATAAGGCAATACTGGTTGCACAAGGTTACACTCAAGAAGAGGGAATAGATTATGATGAGGTTTTTGCTCTAGCTGCTAGGATTGAAGCAATTAGGCTATTCTTAGCCTATGCCTTATATAAAGACTTAGAGGCATTGAAGAAGAGGTCTATGTTTGTCAACCCCTAGGTTTTGAAGACCCAAACTTCCTTTTATAGGTTTACAGTTAAGATAAAGAATAGGCATCCTTACTTGGGTTTACATCAAGCTCCTTAGAGCTAGGTGATGAAGTCTTGTCCAATTATGATGATTGCGACAGATAGATTTCAAAGCGAGGCAGATAAGATGAATGGAATTTATCATTAAGAAAAGGAGTAAAGGTGATATTATACTAGTTCAAGTTATGTTGATAGATAGCCATTTTTGGATCTACTAAGAAGGTTTTATGTACTGAGTTTGAAAAGTTAATGCATAAGAAGTTTCAAATGAGTTCAATGGGTGAGCTCACTTTCTTCTTAGGGCTACAAGTGTCACAGAAAGATGATGGGATTTTTGTCACTCAAGACAAGTATGTGGATGAATTTTGAAGAAGTTTGGTTTTTCAACTGTGAAGACAGCACGTACACCTATGGAGACTTCAAATCCTTTGATTGAAGGATGAAAAATGATGAGAGACGTTGGATGTTTACTATATATTGATTCAATGATTGGATCATTGATGTATTTAACATCTTTAGGACATGATATTATGTTTGATGTATGTGCATGTGTAAGATTCCCAAGTCACACCTAAAGTTTCACATCTTCATGCTGTGAAAAGAATCTTTAGATACTTGAAAGGTCAACCTAAATTGGGCCTTTGATATCCTAAGGACTCACCATTTGATTTGGAAGCTTATACTGACAGTGACTATGCTGGTGCAAGTTTAGACAGGAAATCCACAACAGGAGGTTGTCAATTTCTTGGAAGCAGATTGATTTCATGGCAATGCAAGAAGCAAACTGTAGTTGCCAACTCTACTACTGAAGTAGAGTATGTAGCTGCATCAAATTGCTGTGGACAAGTGTTATGGATCCAAAATCAATTGCTTGATTATGGATACAAATTCATGAACACTAAGATTTTCATTGACAATGAAAGCACCATCTGCATAGTAAAGAACCCAGTGTTTCACTCAAAGACTAAGCACATTGAGATTAGACATGACTTCATCAGGGATTCATATGAGAAAAGATTAATTCAAGTGATCAAGATTCACACTTAATACAATGTTGCAGATTTACTCACAAAGGCATTTGATGTTAGTAGGTTTCAATATCTAATTGCAAGTATTAGAATGCTTAACCCTTAAAGTGTTGATTAAGGGGAGGTTAATTGTGTTAATATGCAGCGGATTTTGCACAAATAATGCTTGAAATGAAAAGGAATAGCAGCTAATGATGGAATTCAAGTTAGTGCTATTGGCCTAACTTACTATTGGTAAGTATAATTAGTTCTGTTGTTATAATTAATACTGTGAGCATTGAGTGAAAGCAAAAACAGATAGAGAGAAAAATTAAGCTTAAAAGAATTGATAGAAAACAAAAACAGATAGAGAGAATTGTAAGCAAAAAGAAATTAGAGATGTAGTAAGTTCAAAAACCGAAAGAGAGATCTGTGCTATACACCCACTCAATATTGCGAGTATTAATCTTTCAATACTTCTCTTAAATCCAAAAAAACCAAAACGCAATTTCATCATCGCTTAACAAATTTATTCAATCATAATGGAGGCTCTAAAACGAGAGTTGATCAATATAACATGGTTGCTTACTTGGAAAAATCCACAGAGAATGCTGATTTTGATGAGATAGTGGACTTTCTGAATGCTAACCCTATCAGATATGCCTTAACTGTAAGTCCAACTATCTATGTCTCTTATATTGAGCAGTTTTGGTCTACTGCAAAATATCAAAATAAGTCAATAATGAAAGACAAATATGTATGCCACAAGTTAATGCAAGACGTATAGTAATATCATAATCATATTTTGAGGCAGAGATCTATTAATTTAATGATGAGAAAATGGGTAATTGCTTATCTTACAAATACTAAAATTTTTAAAAACCTTCAATTGATGGGATATGAGAATCTTTCTGATAAACTTACTTTTTATAAATCTTATTTTTCCCATCAATGGAAGTATCTTATACATACCATCTTGCAATGTTTAAGTTCAAAATCAACTGCTTGGAATGAATTTGGTACAAATATTGCATCTGCAGTTATATGTTTGGCTAAGAATCAAAAATTTAATTTTCTAAATTGATTTTTGATGGTATGAGTTAAGGAACTTGGATCCTAGGATTCTAAAAGAGTTTTTATGTATCCAAGGTTTTTTCAACTGTTTTTTGAACAAGTACAAATTGAAAATCTTACACCTGTTTTTTTATATGATGAATATTTTACACCATCTCATACTAAAACAGTTTTTGCAAACATGAGAAGGAAAGGAAAATATTTTTTAGGGGCAGTTACCCCATTGTTTGCTACTATGTTAACACAACCATAAGCAGGTGTCAGTGAAGGTTCAAGATAACCCACTGAACCTCAACACACACCTACAACTGCTTCACCATCTCATATTGAACCAATCCCTAATGTTGAATCATCATCACAACCCCAAAAGACCCATAAACGTAGGAAAACCAAAAGGCTCACTGAGATATCTCAGTCTAGTAGACCTACTACCCTTGTAGCAGATGAGACTGTCCATGAGGAAAGGGAGGGCAAAATGGAAAGGGTTGCCACTACTGCTTCTAGCTTAGAAGCAGAGTAGGACAGTAGTAACATAATTAGGACCCAATCCATGGCAACACTTAATGAGCCTATTCCTCAGGGAACTGGTTTAGGTAGTGGTCTCAGGCGCCAAGATACCATAATGAGGGACAGGCCTGCTCAAACTAGGTTTGACAGGTTTTCTAAACAGTCCAATGAACCACCTCTCTCAAGAGTTAACACACTTGGAAGTGGGGAGGACAGTATGAAACTAAATGAATTGATGGAAATTTGTACAAAACTGTTTGACAAGGTTCTTGACTTGGAGAAAATAAAGGATGATCAAGCCTTAGAAATTAAAAAGTTGAAGACAAGAGTTAAGAAGTTGGAAAAGAAGAAAAGGTTAAGAACTCCACAACTCAAGATGAGATTATTGAAAGTCAGGATAGAGTCTTCTGCAGAAAAGAGTTTGGGAATCAGGAGGATGCAGTCCAAACAGGGGAGAAGATGAAAATCACCCAAGATGAAAGAATTTCCATGTTTTCAAGAGGATGCAAGAACTCATGGCAGTGCACCAATTCTAATTGCTGGTGTATTTGTAGTACTGCTGGAGTTACAACTGCCAGTGTACCAGTTACAACTGCTAGCCCTACAAGACCAGTTGATGATTCAATCACTGATGATATTACTTTGGCTGAAACCTTAATGAAAATCAAAAGTAGTGCTTCAAGACCACAAAAGGCTAAAGGATTTTGTTTTTAAAGAATCAAGTGAACCAACAACAACATCAAGATCTCAACCGTCAGATTCCTACTGCAAAGATAAGGGAAAAGGTATCATGCAAGATCCTAAGATACTAGTAAAAATGAAAGGCATAGATCAAATTGCATTGTGATGAGAATTGCCAGAAGATTGGAAGCTTGGATGCAACTAAATTAGAAAAGAAGAAGAAGAAAGGTTGCAAGACAAAAAGAAGAGAGGCTTAAATTTAGTTTCCTGGGATTAAAACTCAAGCGCATGAGTGGAGGCAGATTATGAAGTAGGCTTCGAGACTACAAGCAGAGAAGCAGTGGAGATAGCTAACCATTGAAGAAAGATCAAAATTGTTTGTAGAGCTCATGGACAAAAGAAAAAAGCACTTTGCAAAGCTTAGAGCTGAAGAAATCTGAAGAAAACCACCAACCAAAACTCAAAAGAGGAATCAAATGTCTACCTATCTGAAAAATATGGCTGGATACAAACACACTCAGCTGAAGTGTAAAAGCTATGATGATATCCAGAAGTTGTTTGACAAAGAAATGAAGAGGTGAATTCATTGTTCCTATAGATTCAAGGTGGAGGAAGGAATGTAAAAGCGAGCAGAAGGAAGTAATAAGAGGCCAAGTAAAATGAACTTAATGAAGAAAGTATCAAGAGACAAAAGCTAGAGGATGATGTTTGAAAAGGCAGAGCTTAAAGCTTGTCTAGAGATAGTTCCAAAAGATGATGAAGCTGTTAATGTTGAATCATTAGCTACAAAATATCTAATAGTTGACTAGTAACGACACACATACAACAGAAGAACAAGATGTATTATATCTGATCATCAGAGTGATGGGAGAGTTGGGATAGGGGGAGAAGGAAGGGAGGAGGAGCGGTGGAAGATATTTAGTGCAATGCTTGATGATTTTGACAGACAAGATGTGTTAGATCTATACAGACTAGTAAAGGAAAGATTTGAGACAACAAGTCCAGAAGGTTATGACAGATTTCTTTGGGGAGATCTAATTACTTTATTTAAACCAAGTGAGGAAGATGAAATCTGGAAAGCTTAACAGGACTACACGATATCAGCTAAAGTTTATATGATTCATGTGGAGTTCATTTACTATTGATGGATACTGGAATTACTATTTACATGCTGGTAGAGAAGAAATATCCACTTACACAAGAAATGTTATCAAGAATGTTGAATAGGAGACTAGAAGTGGATCATGAGTGTGAAATGGCTTATGAGCTTCTTAGATTTACAAGATCACAGCTTAAGAAGTAGAAAGATGGTTTGAATACATCCTCCCTGATGATCATGAAGATTCTCTCTCTAAGAAATTTTTATGATTAATATGATGAATAAATCAAGTTTAGGGGAGGATGTGTTAGGTAATAAAAGACTCTTTTTATTACTACTGTTGGTTCAAGTAACAACTTGCTAGTTATGAAGTCTTAATGCAGCTGGTTATGCGAGCAGAGAGAGAGCATGCACTGTTGATGAAACGTAGAAGGAAATATTCTAAGCCATTACATGCTATTTAAAAAGTTACTACTGGGTAGTATAATTAACATTGTTAGGGAGTTATTCTGCTGCTAGTTATAAGTTAGTACTGTCTATCTATCATCTCTCTATGGGGAGAGAGTTGAGATGGATGGGCATAATGTGCTAGAGAAGGATGAGATATTCAGGAAAGAGAGCGAGAGAGCGAGGTTTAGAAAATGCGTTAGAGAGCGCGAGCCGCATTAGGGTTCCTTTCTATATAAAAGGAGACCATAGGGTATGTAGTTTTAAAAATCTTATTCATATATACAGTCGGTTATAGCTTTAAGGTTTTGTATAACCCTAAACACTAATTCAAGGTGTTCGTAATTAATATATTGAGGCATTTTCGTTTGTATATACACTCTTGTTTGCTACTGTTTATTGCTTATTCTTCTTACTATCATAGACTAGATTCCGCATAGTCTTTGATATATTCAATCAAAGTTTCTACCATAGTTGTCTTGAATTTATTCAATACAACCAAACCTTTTACAAGCTAAGCAAGATCTATTCAAGTGGGATCAACATTGTTTGCCACCGGAACCCCAAAATATGCATGCAAAATCCACAACTTTTGATCCGCAACCGCTTTTAACATAAGAGTTGGGTATTTACGATTGCGTCTTTTGAATTGACCACGTAAGGACTTTTGGCAGTTTCCAAAATCCCAATGCATACAATCAATACTCTCGAGCATTCTACGAGAGTCCATGCTTTTCTTCGTGTAATACATATATATTTTCAATATCCTCTGAAGTGGGCTTTCTTATAAATTCTTCTACGTATAAAATATATATGCATTTAGTAAAGTTCTCTAAACATTCTCGTGAACAATGTTCAGCAATTTGCAAGTACTCGTCAAATGCATCGGTTGTTGTGTCGTATGCCAATTGGCGTATGGCAGATGCGCACTTTAAAATAGGACCAATACTTAAATGACTGATAGCATCGTAACATTGTTTAAAAAAATAAAAGTATCCGGGAAGATGTTGGGCATCATAATTTGTAATATCATTGACTATTTTTTTTAAAGTGCAGAACTCATACGATACCTTTGTCTAAAAATTTCTTTCGGGTATTTAGGAAAAGTGTCTTCGTCGCCAAAATAGTCGTCATGTAGCCGTTGTTCCGCCTCTTCTCGTTCACATGGTACATATGTCCTCTTTTTTTAAAATCAGATCCTGAACTCCCCGACTTCTTGATTATTTAAAGCTAAAAAATTGTTCATAAGCCCTCAAAACCTCGGCATATATCGCTCTGAATCGTCTTAAAAATAAATATCGCAATGATCAAAGTTGGGATTCATGGTGATTTTTTTAAAAGAAAAATAAGTAGTGTTGAGGTAGAAATGTTATTGAAGTGTGTATAAAATTTGGATTAATAATAAGGAGGTATTTATAGGATTTTTACGGAGTAAAAACTTGAAAAAACAGCTAGTTTTATACCAAAATATCAAAAATACCCTTTTTACCTTTATAAAATGTTAAAAAAATCCTTCAGCGTAAGCTGGTCTGATCAGTGCGAGAAAATTTAACGCCAAACCCAATGTCGTTGGCGCGAATAAAATGTGAGGTGAAGGCCTGAAGCCATAGCGACACCACACCGACCTCTCTAACAATAAATAAGGGAAAATTGTCTAAAAATGCATCGAAGTTACCCCTTTTTCCTTTTGTAGGCATTCATCTTTTAATTATTCTTTTGTGTGCCTGGAATATGCTAATCTTCCTATTGTAGCCATGATTAGTAAAAAATCTACAATGGGCACCGATTCTTAATCTTTTTTCTTTCCCCCGTTTTTCATTTTTAATCCATGTTTAGATGTTTTGCCCTAAACATTTAACTTTTCAAACACATTTTTTCACCTTAGAAAACCCCTTTTAAAACTTTAACAGCTACACACTTTTTTATTTATCCATACACTTTATTTATTTATATTTCCACCGTTGAATACTACATAGTTAAATTGATTTTCAACAATGGATAATAACAAATAAAACTCGCCAAAAAAGTTTTGGACGTGGACATTTCATTGATCATAATTGTTTATGAAGGACATCAATTAGTGCCCACATGAATGTAGTATCACAATGGCTATTTTGTTAATGTTCATTCAATAACTGTTTGCATTCATGTTTTTTCTTAGTAGGAACCAACCTTGTACCAATGAGTTTTTGTTCAGAGTTTTGTTCGAATATTATTCAGACCTATTACATAGTTACTGTTTACCAACCATGCCTTCACATGTAACAAAAATGGGCATATACAACTGTTTTCCAACATCAGTCACGAACCAAGGCAAGTGTTTTGACTACTGCCTTGTTTTTCCAACTTTTTTTTGGAGGATTCTTGCACTTGGCATCCTCAATGCAGCTTGTTGTAGTTGTTCTTATGGCTGCACTTGCTCCTGAGTTTGTTCTTGGTTTAGCTCCACTATTAAGTCAGGTCTATCTTATCATTGATCTCAGTTTACAACCACTTGGTCTTTAACTTAATGTACTGCTCAGTTTCATGTTGATTTTGTTTGTGTACAGCTTAATTATTCTCTTGGTTTACTTGACCCAACTCGTGTGTGGGAAGATCATTAAGGCCCAACTAGATATGTTTTACAAATAACATTAATAAAGCAAGCGAAATAAAAGAACAATTAATGTTATTTAACATGTTTTTCATTTCATACTTCCATCAGCCCTAATTCTAGACGATCAACTCTAGAAAACGGTTTACAATCAAACAAGGATCAAAGATCCTGGCTACAACATACACACAACTTCTAGGCGTCTACTTAGAGAACTCACGCCTAGAACTCACACACACCTTTAGTCGACTACATTTTATGTGCACACAAAACTATGTGTCTATGATCTCTTTATATAGGGAGAGATCAAGACTTACAAAGGAAGATAAACATTAGACAAGTAAATCTTTTAAATATTTAGAGAATATCTTCTGTTATCTTTATCTTCTTAAGGAGATCTTCTAGAATCTACATAATTCTCCACCAGCTTGTAGAATTCTTTAATGCTAGATTTAGTCTTTATGTTTCATTCTTTTATTTATTTTGTCTCATCAAATCAATAATTCCCAACAATCTTCCCCTATTTGATGATGACAAAACAAAATAAGCACAAACTTCCCTTGAGTTAGTATATGAATGAAACATACTTCCCCTTAATCCATGCAATTCCCACCAAGATCTGTAAGTTGCACATCTTTTTTGTAATCTTCTTTCCCCTTTTTGTCATAACCAAATAAGGATAACTAAAGTATGCAACATTGATTTCGACACCACAAACCATTAGCACACTTCTAATTCCAGCCTTACCATCAACTCAAATTACCTTCTATGACGGCCCTTTAAGATAAATGAAACTTGAGCATGTAGAAACTTAAACAAGCAAGTAGTAATATTAAATTGGTTAAACATTTTAACATTAAGCTTCTCCTGAAACCCATATGTTAACAATTTCTTAAATCTTTAATTCTTTAAGTCTATGTAATGATTACTGATGAAGAAAACTAAGTATAACAAACTTGATGCTGAAGTAGAATAACCCAAACTTGTGTTTTATGTCTTGTACTATCCACGTGACTTCGAACGTATACCCAAAACCAATGTATAAGGAGACCGCAATCTCTTGACAATTATCCTCATCTTCTATGAGACACATAACCAAAGTGATAGCAAATGTGAGCATTGAGCACCATAAGTTAGATCACACACCTTTGCTAGATTTGTCAAGTCTTCGTCACACCGTTGTAAGCACGAACAAGTTACCTCCTGCTAAAAGGTATGATAAAACACAAACCTAAATAATTCTACTTCACCGTCAAATAAGTGATAAACAATCTTCTTCGTAACCAAATCTTCAATAGATCCAAAAATATGAGCCTTTGAAACATATAAGAACATTTAAACCAATAACAAAAACTAAACAGTAAAACCAAAAGCAAACAACCTTGGTTTTCTGTATTATCCGAGATCCATCATGTATTTTCTGTCCGATATCTGACAAAGCTAGCAGCATTAACTTCTTTTATCGAACACCACTAGCAGTATTAAACATACTTGAACAGCTTTAAAACCCTCAAACAGCACTTGGAAGTACTAATAAAAGCAGCACAATATTCACTTTGTAATATCATTCCTTGTATTCGAACAGCACAAGTGAACAATATTAACCATTATGAACCATATAGTAGTAACTACGAACAGTAGTAACTTCTTTTAATACTAACAGTATTAAATTCCCTTGAGCAGCACTAACAATCTTTTATATGAATACAATAGTAGTAGTTCCTTAAGCCAAATTCCTTTATTTTTTAGTAACTTTATTAATCATACATCTACTGTCTTATATTAACCACGTATATCATTTGGGTTTTAAGCTTCTCATACATCCACGTCCACATCCACCAATAACTGTAACACGATCAAACAAACAGCCAATGAATCAAGTAAAAACCATACCTTGATTAAATGTCATGACTTTAAAATAATTAAAAGCTCGTCCAAATGAAGATCAATATCAAATGCACCTAAATTCATTCTTTAGATTCATACCACTTTACAAGCTTTTCACTAATAACATGGACCTTCTCTTCAAAAAGACGACATAAAGCTGAATCTGATGCAACGTATAGTCCTCAATTCGCTTATGATTTTCTTACCAGACGACACAAACAATAATTACAAATAATGTAAAACCCTAGATTAGGGTTTCGTTGAATCCCTGCTGCTACTTCTACTATCGTCAATTGTTGGAACCATAAAACTATTGTTGTCAATCGTTTTTTATGCATGTACTAATCAACAACAACTCTTCAAAAAGAATTAAGGTTTTCCAATACCCTAGTAGTCATACGTGGGTGATTTTTCACAACAGGTTTGCACCTATGATTTGACATAGCACTAGCCTTCTCCTTACTCTTATTAACCAAGATTGACTTCACAATAAAACCTTAACTACGATGAAAAGAGCAGCCAACTAAGAAATCCAAGTCAAATCACGAACTGAGAATATTCAGATCTTTGGATCTGATATAATAGAACACACCAAGGACGTGAAACCCTTCATTAAGAAAACCAAAATCCATTCTTGTTGCTTTATCGAATTAGGGTTTAGAAACCCTAGTTTCACCGAGTTTGCTTGTTCACCGAAAACCAGAAACTCAAATCCCCTTTTCTTCATAAATTCAA
>BQNB010067601.1:0-34147 GCA_026074375.1 Tanacetum coccineum | reverse complement strand
TTAAATTGTTTATTGAAGCCCCAAAAGCAAAAGTGAATACTCTTCTCCTCATCTCTTAATATTTTAGCCAAGGAGAAGAGTTCGAGCAAGAATTTAGGATAAATATCCTCGTCAACATCATATAGACATTGAAGATGGATATTAGAGAATTTTGTTTTGAGGTTAGTGTGTTGAGCGAACCCCGGATGCATTGTTCAACCTTCATGAATGGATCTATTTTCTAAATCATGAATGATAGGTTTTAGGTGTGTTGGGATGTGTTTTTCTCTTGAGATTTTAGGAATGTATATTTTAGTGAGTTCTAGTTCTTCAAGAGACATAGTAGTACCTAACCAATAGAGTGCCTGTGTCGATTATCTCGGATCAAGATGGACAGTTACATCGCGATTCTGGCAAACATTACAGAAAGCTTTAGGGACGCGATTGGATATGAGTACGGCTTATCATCCTCAGACGGATGGACAAAGTGAGCATACAATTCAGACATTGGAAGATATGTTAAGAGCGTGTGTGATCAACTTTGGTGGTAGTTAGGATGTTCACCTACCGTTAGCTGATTTTTCTTATAATAATAGTTACCATTCAAGTGTTCGATGTGCTCCGTTTGAGGCACTATATGGAAGGGAATGTAGGTCGCACATCCTATGGGCTAAAATTGGTGAAAGTAGATTGATTGGACCGGAATTAGTGCAAGAGACGACTGATAAGGTAGTCTTGATAAAGGAAAAGCTCAAAGCTGCAAGAGATCGTCAAAAGAGCTATGCTGATAATATGCGTAAGCCACTAGAGTTTGAGGTTGGAGATCAAGTGTTACTGAAGGTGTCACCTTGGAAAGGCGTGATACATTTTGGAAAGAAAGGTAAGTTGGCACCAAGGTATGTAGAACCGTTTGAAATTCTTGAAAGGGTCGGTCCTGTAGCTTATCGATTAAGATTGCCCAAGGAAATGAGTAGCGCGCACGACATATTTCACGTGTCAAATTTAAAGAAGTGTCTGGCTGATGCAAATCTGCATGTGCCATTAGATAAGATTAAGGTTGACAAAACCCTTCGTTTTGTTGAGGAACACATAGAAATTATGGATCATGAGGTTAAGATTTTGAAACGTAGTAAGATTTCTATCGTTAAGGTTCGTTGGAATTCAAAACGTGGCCCTGAGTTCATGTGGGAATGTGAGGACCATATGAAAGCTAAGTATCCCCGATTGTTTGTTGACCGTGCTGTTGAACCTACTAGTTAAAATTCGGGACGAAATTTCCTAAAGGAGGGGATACTGTGACAACCGTGACTTGAGCAGGTTAGTCAAACCGTTAGAGTTGACTAAAGTATTCTTATGTGTTATATTTGTGTGCTTATGTGATCTTATATGAGTATTTGATATCAATCTGTGATGCGAATTCATCTATTAGTAATTGAATTTTGTGGTTTTGGTAACTATTTCATTTCGTTTACATTTTGTGACAATGGAAATGATAGCATGATTTTATGCGTTATCGTGTAATTTGGTGAATAATTGATATATGAGCGTAAGTATATATAAGGTATTATTAGGTTTTAGTTAAGTCTAGTATTTAAATTAATTAAGCATAGGTTTTTCTAAATTAGGATAGTAATTTATAAAATGAAATTTATAAATAGTAAGTTTAAAACTAGTTTTTATTTAAAAAGTTTGCAAAATTAATAAAGGTTTTTACAAAAATAAGAAAATAAAGGGGTAAATATGTATTTATTAATAATAAAATAAATAAATAAATAAAATAAAAAGGGGTGTTAGTCGGCCGGTTTTAAAGAAAAAAAGGAAACAAAGTTTGAGTTAAATTAGGATTCTATGTAGTATAAATACAAATTTAATAAATCCCTAAATCACTTTTTCTCTCCCTCTTTTGTTGTTCGGCCGATCCCCTCAAGAAGACGATTTTTTTTATCAAACCAAGGTGGTGATTTAAGTGTAATCAAGTAAAGGTTTATGTATGTTTCAATTAAGTTTTTATTTAATCTTTTTATAATTAGTAACTTTAATTAATGGAATAATTAGGGTTCATAATTTTTTTATAAATTAATGATATAAAACTATATGGGAGTGTTCGGGATTCGATTTAGAGCATGTTGGTGTAAACGGTTTAGTTTAGAACGCGTTAGATTGAAACTTAGGGTTTGACAGAATTTTGGGTCGTGTTGATTGAATAATAACGAGTTTTGGGTTAAATATTGTGCCTAAATTGAAGTTCAGAGAGTCTAGTTTCCAAAAATTCTGGCCCCGAAAGGTTTTGAGGTCAAAAAGTTAGTCAAATAATTTTTGCAAGAAAAGTTGTCAAAACAGTAAATTCGGATAAGATTTGGGTCTGATTGCAGGGAGTAAAACCCCTACTTAAAGTTGAATTGAGGTTATCCAAAAATCAAAGGTTATATTTTATGTGTCTATTAACTCCAGCTCAAAGCACAAGTATTAATTCATTGTCTAAGTATTTTTAGAAAAATCAAGCTTTATGGTGTGCGTTCAGATTCGAATTTCAGTACTTTGTGATGTTGAATTTTTATAAAATAGTTAGGCTTAATATTATTTTTTCTAAAAAATCACAGTAGTTCATGACCCATTGGGAAGGTAGGGAATGAAAGCGGAAAAATCAATTTGGTGATTTAGTATTTTATTTGTGGTCATAAAGTGACTATAAAATTCTATCAAAAAACTAGAAAACAAGAATAAATGATTAAAGGTATTTAAAGTATATGTAAGTTATGGGAAGTATGGTGAGGGGTTATAATCTAATATCAACTAGTAGTCTCATTGATAGTTACATCGTCTATGGGCATATAGGCCTTAATGCGTGGTACATGGGTTTTATTTATGTTTAGTTGATTTCAAAGATATTATGAAGTAGCTGTGCATCAGGTGAGTTTAATTAATTTTACGAAAGGCTAAGATCCTCATTGAGGTTCCACCATCACATCAGTTGATCTGCTAGCAATGATATATTCAATAGGTAGGTGACATTTACCAATTGCAAAACATGTGCAATTCTTAGACCATATGGGACTCATGACATTTTGTAACCGGAGAAACAATGTCAAGCTGGCATGTTTAGTCCCATCCTTGCCTCGAGTCAAGGTCTTACCTGCTTAAGTGGATTGAAGAATATTAGTAATCTTTTAGCAACAAGAACTAGAGAGAGAAAGTGGGAAGGAAGGAAGTATTTCTAGTGAGAGAAAGTAAGAGAAAAGAAATGCATTAACTATGTGAAAAATATAACCAACCAACCACCTCTTCAAGGCATGAAGAGGTGTTTATATACTTACAATGGATGGATGGGCCTTGGATTGATGGGCTTATCCATGGGCCTTGGACTAACTACCTATGTAAGTTTCCAAAAATTACTTAACGAGCTAACGGCTGTTATCTATGAAAGTGACTGACACTTTTGTGTTCCTAACAATCTCCCCTAAGGGAGGTCACTCCATTTTACAAAATTTAAACCTAGCATACTATGCTTCATCTTTAATCTTGAGCTCGTTTAACTTCAATCATTAACTTGTGATTTGATGTAGTGATCATTGACTTTAAGATTGAGCTTGTTCCTTTATCTTGACTTGAATGTGAAAATGTTATCTTGAACACCATGAGATCATCAACAAAGCATAATCTCGATTCTCCATCTTGTAAACTTTGCCATCTTGTGAGCTTGTGACTTTTGTACCGACATGCTCATACCTTTCTTGATATGTTATCTTGAAAAGCTTTAATATTGCATCTTTCTTGAGGTTCTTATAACACTTCGTCACTTCGAGAAAGACGTTCGGTATCAGAGTGACAAAACTTCTTTGAACTTCTTTGACTTTAATACTTCGTCACTATAAGAAAGGCATAAGGTATAAAGTAGCGAAAGACTTGAAATATGTACTTGAGCTTTCATGAGTCTGTATGTTTGTCGGTCAGGTATGAGCATGTGGCTATGAATCTTGTGAGTTAGCTGGAATCAGGTACCTTCACCTCTATCTTTAATTATCCTGCATTAAAACAGTTAACAATAAAGCGAGGGGACGAATATGGCTTTGTTATTCGCCCGTGTTTGGTTGGAGTAACCTTCGAATTTGTGAGGATCGAATTGTGATCGAGTAGATTCAATTTAAGAAGAATCTCCTTGATCGGATTTCCAGCTGAAGTATAGAATCTTTCTAACACATTTGCATTAGATTCATCAAACTCAACATGTTCTCATTACCGAAACGTCTCAAAGCAGACATCACGATAAGAGTGAACCAGTGAGCTACTATCTCACCGATTGAATAGAAAAATCGATTTGAAAAGGCAATCGACGAGTCACTTGCTAAAGTGGTTTTGTGACACATCGAGAGTGTTAATCATTTCAAAAATTCATCAATCGTCGATCCATAACCTGAACAAGTTTGATTCATATAGAATCGCATCGTTGTTGCTTTCTAGTTATCACAAGTTTGATTCCTAAGAATCGCACACGTCACCTACCATGAGATTGTTTGATGTTGGCTCAAGCAGGATTTCCATCTTCACTATGAATACTTAAGTATCACTCAGATGTTCTGACAAAATCACAAGGATAATGCATAGGACTCTTTATATTTGTCGTTATTCACATTGTGTGAGATAGCAAGCATAATTTTGACAAGTGTCCTAATGAGATTTATGGATGATCTCTTTTGGCTCTAGACTCAATAGTGCACTTTGGTTTTAGTGAACGGAGGCTGGAGCAGACTGTCACCTTTTCAATATCAACTAACTCGGAGTGAGAAAGTCGATAGAAATGCGTGTAATCTCCATGAGAAATGAAACAAGAGTCTTTTGAGAGACCTTGAGTGGCTAGGGAGGGTTGTGCATTGCATCACTGGGTCCATGATGTCAGTCTTCAATGTCCGCAATCATCTTTGTGATTCTTGACAGCAGATGTATTTACCCGGTTTCTGCCTAAGTGTAAGGAGGGCTTCTTCCTTTTCACCTTTTATCTTAAGTTTTCTTTTTAATTCTTCAACCCCTTCAGCGCTTACCGATACTTCATAACTAGTACCTTGTTGGGTTTGTTCCAGTACTAGCTCCATCTCAGTCGGCACTTGTCCTGATTCTCACCTTTTTCTCCTTTTGTATCATACCTAAGGACTTCTACATTATCTAGTAGATATCCATGGGTAGATCTCTCCGGTTCTGGCTGGATCATGGAATTTGAATACCTATACCTAACCACCTTATAACTCCATAAATTTAAGTACATTGTCGGTCTTTCGGGTATTCCATCACAATTAAAGCCAAAATCATTGAAAAGTTCAATCAAAGTGTTTGATATAAATATCAAAAGATTTACACTTTGAGAGTTTTTTCATCATCACTAAAAGCTCCCCCTTAACATGTGCATCGTAATCGTAGTACATGCTAAGTGTGGAGTGCATTGAGTCCATTTATCTGATCACATTTCAATATAAATTAGATTAAGTTTAATCACATTTTCTCCCCTTATCTAAAATATTAATCCCTTGATATTTTCGATATAAATTTGATTAAACGTTCGGGGACAAAATGTTACACAATCTCTGTAACACCCCCAAATCTGGGTGGCAGCGGAATATTGAATATCCAATGGCGTTACTTCATAGATCAATAGCACAAGATATGAGAACGACCTCTAAACGTGTCGTTTTAAAAAGATACATTGGATTAACAAAATACTTGTTCATTACATAAGCTCATGGCTTCAAATTGTTCAACAATATAAGTAAAGATTTTGGTTTATAACAAATGTTCCAAAAATGTAATACGCCCCAAATCTTTAGTACTGACTCTCCAAAGAGTGACCCCCAATGTATCTTGGCACCTCGTGCCTTATTGACCTGAGAAAAACATGCATAAAACGTCAACATAAAGTTGGTGAATTCATAGGTCTATGTAAATCGATTGAAGGACCGCAAGATTTCCAAGTGTATGATTAAGCAACAGATGCAAACATCATAAAAAGTAATTACGTTTTCCTAAGCTCATGACACTGAAGCTCGACATGTATGAATGCAATAAATTGCCAATAATGCCCGTGAATGATGTTCTAACCCGCAATATCCTAAATCCGACATGGTATACGTTTGTTGTCCGGCAACCCGGCACAGTGAGCGCTACTCACCCAAACGGGGATGTCAATCCCAAATAGATCTATTTATAACATTCGCGCTCACAATCTAGTAATTGACAGTTCATGATAATGGGCTCAATGGGTTATCGCTACTTAGGCAAACACGTAATCATAGTATAAAATGTACACTTGCGTCCAATTTGTAAAACAAAGCATGTTCTCACCCCAAAGATGTAAATTATAACAATCCGTATTTTTGATCAATGAACGACGTCATTCAATTCGCTATTTTTTTTCTCGTACGCGTTTGCTTTTAATTTTAATTGTTACGTTAAATCGCGTAAACTAAGAATCATCAATCAACGTAAACGGGCACCAAACAAATTAAAGTTTATGTCAAGCAATCATTATATTATTTTTACTAAAGTAATAATTAACTTATTATGTTTTTTTATCGGTTACGTAAAACGTTTACGTTTCACGATAAATTGCATTTAGATATTCCCAGAATCACCAAAATATATCTATGCTTCAACAAATACCCACAATTGTATCCAATACTCAAAGTTTATGTAAAACTTCAAGTATTTATTAAATTATTCAAATTCTCCGATTTGCTAAGCGTTTATAAAAATCACTTCCGTCCATAAAATACCCTTAGGTTTTCATACAATGGCCAAACTATCCCTATGTATTATGAAATAATAATATTCACATTTTAAACCTTTAATTTTCCACGTTTTTACCTTTAGTCCATTTAACTTTACACAAAATACACTGTTAGGTCCCTTACTTTCCAAACAGCCCCTTAAGTTTCAGAGATGTCAAAAATAGTCCTTAGACTTATAAAATCAGTTTTGGCAATTTTAACCCTCACGTTTACAAATTGACACTTTTAGTCCCTTAACTTGTAAAAATTGCATTTTAAGCCAGTTATGTTTTTGAACAGTGGTAAAAGGTTTTATTGGACTCCAATAAGCTACATAAGCTGTGGCAGCTTATAAATAAAGCCACGGAAGATCTCAATTTAGCTATTGGGTCTTGTGTGCCCCTATTAAGGTCGATTAAGAAATTTAAAGGTCTAATAAGGATTCTAAAAGCACATAAGCTCTCATCAAGCTCATTTAAGCTTATTGAAACTGTTAATGCTAAAAAATAAGCTCGGGTGAGCTTATTTGAGCTTATTGGGCTCGTTGGCCCAATAGCTTTAACCCGAAAGTTTTCAAAAGCTTCATTAAGGCTTTAACACATGATTCGACTTATTTTCTAGTCTTAATAAGCACCTTTAGGCTGTTTTTATTATTCGGCTTATTTTTAAGCTAATAGGTCTCGTTAATGGACCTTTGGGCCTATTGTGAACCCGATAAGACACTTTAAGCCTTTAGGCTTGATCCCTTAAGGTCCATTAGCTACTTTGACTTCTAATAAGTCCCTAATTTCTGTTTTAGTTTCCCTATAAGTTTTTTTTCTGTTAGAGATTATTTTGCCTTAGGCCTGTATAGGGCCTCGCTAAGGGGCTTGTTAATCCATTTTTAGGTAGTCCTTTACTTAGTTTAAAGATTTTATGTAATGGGGTTTGATAAGCTTCTTAGCCCTCGTTTTAGCACCCTAATTCTTGAAATAGCTAAGCCATAAGCCACGTAGTCCCTTTGCTGGCTCCTCAGCCCAACAGTAGACGTATGTGTCCCATTGTTGGGTCTTATGGTTCATGTTTGTGGTGATATATCATAAGCCAAACACTTTTAGCTTATTTGATCTAACTATGGTTCGGGTTTGACACGTGCAAGCATTTCATTAGGTAGTACACTCCTTCCCAAGCCTTGCCATTAAGATTTCATGTAAAGTTTACGTTTTGTTTTCATGCAATTCATTTTTGAAGAAGACATATAAGCCCTAGCCTTGTTAAGTCGAATTTTTCATATAGGTTGACATCTTTTTAGCACCACACAACGATAATATACATATATATACGCAAATAGCATGCATACTTTGCATTTATCATGCACATGCTCACGTTGGTTTGTTATCTACAAACTAATGTGACCATTCGACTAGAAATCAAAGAAACCATTATAATACGAAAGAGTTATGGACATGAATGACTTAGTATGACTTACAAGGGTCCTAGAGTCTTGAATGTGTATCATGTAGTTAACCCAAATCGTATAACCCAAATGTACGCCAACCCTAAGCTTCAAAGCTTATCAAATAACCCAACCTTGGCTCGTGTACCTCTGCTACGTCCTTGTATGAAGACCTAGTACACCTTGAGTCCTTAGAAATGAAATGAGGGTGTGTATAGGTTCGGTTATGGTATTATTCGAACACAAGGAGAGAAATAAGGATGATTTTTATTTAAGAGAGTTTGCAAGAAGTGTTTTGTGTCATGTATGAGTGAGTATATATAGGGTTAAGACTTGGTTAGCTTTCTAGTTCCCTTTTCTAAACCAAACCGAGCCCTAAGAAGGTGGTATCTGAGTTTCTTAGTTATCAAGACTGGTTTTGCTAATACTACTTAGTACATATCTTAATTACAAGATATTTGTACAAGATTTACTAGGATTTAGCAAGATTGTGTGGTTTGTGTGCATATGTATGTTGCCGTGGGTATTCAAGAGCAAAAAGAGATCCAATGAGGTTATTATCCTTTGTGTAACAAGGTAACTAGGAGACATTAAGGACATATCTTAATTAAACCCTTAATGTACATGTACCTTCAATGGGATTCCTAGTTGATTTAGTCACATAGACAAATGGTTTAGGGGTTTCCCAATGCCGAAATTAGCCAAATGAGTTTTTAACACAAAAATATAATAAATTTTGTGTCTAGGGATTAAAAGTGGGTATTGGTTTGAATCTAGGTAAGTCTAGGTATTTCCGAGGCGTGTCTAAATGCATTTTATTGTGAAACGTAAGCCTTTTATGTGACCAATAAAAATAAAATACGTAAAGTCAATAATTATCTTCTTAATAATTTTATAATATTTGATTGACGTAAACCTTAATTTATTTGGTGACCGTTTACGTTAAATGATTATTTCTAGTCTACGCGATTTAGCTCAAAAGTTAATTTAAAAGTAAACGCGTATCAGACTGAAATAGATAGTGACGAATAATAGGAGTCGTAAAATGACCTAAAATTGAGAAATGTTACAGTCTTCACCCGTTAAAAGAGCTTTGTCCTCAAAGCTTAAGACCTTGTAGTGGATGACGAAGCCCGGTTTGTGAAAAGTTGTGGGTATTTCTGTTTGAACGAATCTTTATGTTCCCAGGTGAACTCAGGACCTCTCCTAGAGTTCCAGCGAACCTTAACCAATGCTATTCGGCTTTGATTTAATCATTTGATCTCCAGTTCCATGATTTCAACGGGCTCTTCCATAAACTAGAGCTTATCGTCAACATGAATTCCTTCCAACGGCATGACTAATGGTTCGTCAGTGTAACATTTCTTCAGATTAGATACATGAGAAGTTAAGGTGTACCGCGCTAAACTATAGAGGGAAGTTTCCAGCCTATAGGCAACCTTTCCAACCTTGGCTAACACCTTGAAAGGTCCGACATATCTCAGGTTCAACTTGCCCCGGTTACCGAATCGTACAACCCCTTTCCAAGGTGAGACCTTGAGCATAACCCTATCTCTAACTTCGAACTCCATCTGCTTATGCTTCAAATCAGGGTACAGCTTGAATTCTCTACTTGATCAGGACGATCTTTTCAGTTGTTTCTTGGATCATTTCCGGACTGCTAAGTTGAGCTTCTTCAACTTTGGCCCAGCATACACGTATTGTAATTTTCGGCCATAAAAGAGCACCTTAAGGTGCGGCCTTATAGTGCTATCATTATACTGTTGTTATATGAAAAATTATGCTAATGGCAAATGCTAAACCTAACCTTTTCCAAATCGATCATTCAAGCATGTAATATTCCTTGAGTAGATTTAAATATCCCACGTCGCTCTGTCTGTCATTTTCGATACACGCGGTGCTCATACTCCAGGTCCTGTACCCAAAGCTTTCGAAAAGATCTCCAGAAATTTTGATGTGAACCCTTCCCATCATATCACAGATGATACAAATGGTTAATTCCATGTCTTGCTACAATCCTTCAGGTACAACCTTGCCAACGTGTCCAATGGACCATTTTCCCTTATTGGCAAGAAGTGAGAAAATTTTATGAGTTGATCGATAATCACCCAGATGGTGTCAAAACCTTGTGACAACTTAGGAAGCTTAGTGATAAAATTCATCGTGATATTATCCCACTTCCACTCAGGTATTGCTGGTTGTACTAACAATCCCGATGGCCTTTGACGTTCGGCCTTGACCTTTGCATACGTCAAGCACTTGCTAACATACGTGGCGATGTCAGCTTTCACATTGGGCCACCAATATCTTTATCATGTCTTGGTAAATCCTTTTCGTGAACAGGGATGGATAGAATATTTTAACTTATAGGATTCGTGCATAATCACGGATCTTAAGTCACCCTAGCAAGGAAACCAACTCCTGTCGTTTAAACATAAGGTTACATCGGTGCTTCGTTCCAACCTTTCCTTGGGTATATCCTTTCTGATCATACCACCTACATCCTCTTTCTCAAGATTCTCTAGTTTCAGGGCTTCGATCTGAGCTTCTAGTATTTGTTTGGGAAGATCCAAGCCAATAGTCATAACTAAGGCTCAAACCCGTAATGGCTCAATCCGTTACTTATGGCTTAATGCATTGGCCACTATGTATACCTTTCCCGGGTGATAACGAATGTCACAATCGTAATCACTTAGCAATTCTAGCCAATGGCGTTGCCTCATGTAATAGCTCCATTTGACGAGTAAAGTGTTTATAGACTTATAATGGTCGGTGAACACGGTGCATTTGGTTCCATATAGATAATGCCTCTATATCTTTAGAGCAAACACCACTGATCCAAGTTCTAAATCGTGAGTGGTGTAGTTCTTCTCATGAATTTTTAATTATCGAGAGGCATAGGCAATCACCTTCTCTCTCTGCATCAATACAGCACCTAAACCCTTGTGTGAAGCATCACAATAGACCATAAAATCTTTGCTTCCTTCAGGTAAAGCCAGAATTGGCGCACTGCATAACTTCTGCTTTATTAACTGAAAAGCGTTCTCTTCTTTTTCACCCTAATTGAACTTGACTCCTTTCTAAGTGAGCTTAGTCATTGATTTAGCAATCTTCGAAAATCCTTCAATGAACCTTCGATAGTAACCAGCAAGACCTAAAAATTGGCGGATCTCTGTCGAGTGTCTTATGGATGCCCAAATTCTTGATAGATTTTTATCATGGCTGGAACTACGGGAATACCTCGTATTAATGACGTGACTGAGAAATTGTACCTTCAGAATCCAAAATTCACACTTTGAAAACTTGGCATACAACTTCTCCTTCTTAAGGAATTCCAAAATTGCCTTAAGATGTTCTTCGTGCTCTTTCTTGTCCTTTGAATATATATGTATGTCATCAATGAAGACAATTACAAACTTAT
The DNA here is from genome assembly GCA_026074375.1 of Tanacetum coccineum. Lineage (NCBI taxonomy): Eukaryota > Viridiplantae > Streptophyta > Magnoliopsida > Asterales > Asteraceae > Tanacetum > Tanacetum coccineum. Next base: position 22,560 of record BQNB010067601.1, on the reverse strand, counting down.
CCAAGTAGGGCTTGCACACTCGGTTCATAGGCCATGAATACAACAGTGCATTTGTTAGCCGAATGGCATTAACCTGAACTCGTAATGCCATACCAAGGTTAGAATGCGGTCTTTAGGAATGTCTTGTTCTCTTTAATCATAAGCTAGTGAAACCCGATCTCATGTCTATCTTGGAGTAAATGTGGATCCTTAGAGTTTGACAAATAAATCGTCAATCCTCGGGAGTGGATAATGATTCTTCACTGTCAGCTTATTTAACTCCCGGTAGTCAATGCACATACTAAATGACCCATCCTTCTTTTTGACGAACAAGAACGAAGCTCCCCAAGGTGAGGAACTAGGTCTTATGAAGCCTTTATCGGAAAGCTCTTGTAGTTGTTTTGAAAATTCCTTCATTTTGGATGGAGCCAATCGATACGGTGCTCGAGCTACATGCGCCAGCTCCTGGAATTAAGTCGTCTTGAATTCCACAGGTCCGAGCCAGATGAAGATCCGGCCAAGTCTTGGGAAACACTTTAAGAAAATATCGGACGATTGGTACATCCTTAAGTTACTTTCCTTCTGACTTGTCCTCCTCCTTCTTGGTGGATATCTGTGCCAAAAAGATCTGACATCCTTTCGTCATGTACTCTTGAGCCTTTGAACATGAGATAATGGTCAACCGAGATTCTCTCTCGTTGTTACTTTTGTTACCACGAAAAATCAAGGTTTCATTCCCAAAGGGAACTCGAACAAGTTTCTCATTACACACGATCACGGCGTGACACCTTCTTAACCAATCCATGCCGATAATAATCTCGAAACTACCTAGTTCTATGGGCATTAGGTCTATGTTGAACGGATGGTTTAAGAAATTTAAAGTGCAACCCCGCATAATAGTGTCTACCCCGACTATTTTCCCATCAGCTAATTCGACAACATAACTATTTTCTAATGAAGTTAGGGCGATGTTAATCAGGGAACAAAATGCAGTAGATATAAAGCTTCTACCGGCACCAGTGTCGAATAAGATAGATGCATAGCGGTTGTTTAAGAGGAACGTACCCGTGACGACAATAGAGTCCGAGTCCCTCGATGCATTCCCTTTCTTCTCTGCATTCCCAACTGCATACACCTATCCTTGTGCATTTACACTTACCTCATTCTTATTGTTCAATTTTGGACAATCTCTCTTGAAATGTCCTGAAGCTCCACATTCAAAACAACCATTCCCTTTGGGAATTGCCTTGTTGTCCCTCTGAGCATTAGCAACATTAGCGTTGCCAAAACTTCTGTAGTCGCGGGCAAAGTGCCCTACCTTGTTACATTTGTGGCATTTCTGAGTACACGGGCCATTGTGAAGAAAATGGCACTTGGTGCACTTGGGAAAAGATCTACCGTATGGCTTCTTTTCACCTGACCCCATACTGTAGACCTTGGCGACATTCTGTCTCTTGAAGGGTTGTTGTCGATGGCCATGGTTGTTTCTGGATGAATCATCAGCCTTCCTTTTGTTGTCAGTTTGCCTTTCCGCATAGGTACGGAGTTTCTGATCGATCAATTTGTTGGCCAACTCAATAGTCTCATCCAACGTCTTGGGTCTGGCAGACTTCACATTTGCATAAATTACCATAAATGTTATCAGTGAGTCCAACTGAAGTACGATGTTAACCGTCCTTAGTTTCATTTAGCAACAAACTTGGTACATATCAGGGTTAGCTCTTGGAAACGTTCAGTGTATGTTGGGAGCATCGTCCCTTGACCTTTAGGTTCGCCATAACTCATTTCTAGTTTTTTTTGATTCTCAACCCTGCGGACAATACTTGTTCGTCATTTTCTTCTTGAGCACTTCCCAAGTCATTGAATATGTATCAGGACCTAAGGTTCTTATCTAACCATTCCACCAAGTCAAAGCAGCACCTAACAGAGTGCAAGTGGAAAACTTAACTTGATTTTCAATAGTACAACCACTGATATTGAAAACTAATTCCATCTTTTCAATCCACCGCCGGGTTACAACCGAACAACCCTCATTTCCTTGAAGTTCAAAGGTTTGAGCATTTCAATGAAGTCAGCGTAGAAACAAGGCGTGTAGTTTATCATATTCCTTCGATTATCCCTCGTGATGAACTATATGTACAAGGCTTCCTTCTCCATTGGTGAGTTATTGCAGAAGAGCCTTGATAATCATAGCTTGAACGGATTCTGGAGTTATGTTTGTTTGGGTTGGTGTGTAGGATCGTGGGGTATTCTTGTCCTTTCTTGTCACAGGTGCCATGATTCGTCTAAATCACAAGAGACAACATTAGGTCATAAGACAAGAACATCAATAAAACTAGATGAGACAACAACACAATAAGGTATATTAGTGCAACATAACACATCTTATTTCACTCATAACTTGAAAATTTTACATGAAATATTTTGGTACATCCAAAATAACAAATTACAAAAAGATCTAAGGCTATGCTAGCGAGGAGAACCCCTAATACTTAACATGCCTGTAAAACTGCCTAGCAATGTAAAATGACATAAATCACTAGATGTGACTATCAGAATCTCTAGAAGCATCCTGGTGATCTGGAACTCTAACATCTGGTCCTGGTTGTCTAGCTCTCCTCTGTCTGCCTTAAACAAAAGCAGTGCTAACAACTCGGATTGCATGTCACCCATCTCTCCGCCCTCATGTCTCTCATCACAACGGAGATTCTCTAATATCTGTGGCCTTGACGCCTACGTTATCTCTGCGAAAGCTCTGCCATCTTCATCCTACTGCATCTGGGAGCGAGTTCTATGTACCTAGTGTAGTGGTCTTAATACGATACCCTGCAACTGTAGCTATGTCCTGATGTTGCATGGAGCTGGGCACTCTTGTGTCAAAATACCTTACTCATTGTGTGATCTGAAGCATATAATGGGCCGCCTGAGCACAATCTTATCGCAAAAGCCGCAAGCCTCTCGGGAAGCATAGCCTCCTCCTCTACAAATCAGAATTGTCTCTGATGACATCCATCCCTCATAAGCAAGTCGACCCGCTGCGAGTCCATAGTAACTCGCTGTGATATGCGAGTCCTACTATCATGGGCATCCTCTAATAAAGCATATAAGTCCTGCGTATCATGCTCATGGAGCTCAGCAAGCTCTGTAACCCTAGTATTGACCTCTCTCACAGTCATATGTGCTATCTCAGGAACTGCCTCTGCCAGATCCACTCAAGTATCCATAATACCATACCCAACCTCTCTAATCCCTCGTTGTCTTTCTTCAGCAACTAAGGTGCTGACAAAACCATAGTCTACCCCTCGACCTCAGGTAGGTCTAGCAGTAGAACTCTCCCCGACCTCATACCTGGGGCCTAGAGCAAACAAACACGACCTCTTGTGAGGTGGCCGCTCGGACTCGGGAATATCATCCCTACGGTCAACAGGTAGTAGTATGTATAGAGATGGTGGTAGTGGTGGTAGTGGAGGTGATGGTAATGCGGCAGTAGCCGCATCAACAAGAGCCTGCGTGGAGGCTATCCTGAGTGTCTGGATTTGGGTTAGACACCCAGATGATGGTAGTAATGGTGATGGCACAGGTGGTGGTGATGAATGTGCAGATAGGGATGTGCACCTAGCAAGGCGCTCCCCTATAGAGGGTGGTGATAGTGAGATAGGTGGTGATGGTGGTGGAGTAGGCATGGCTAGAAGTCTCTCAACCTCTGCCTCTGGTGGAAGGGATATGGAAGCCTAAATCCGGACAGTAATCCTAGCTCCAATGGTAGTAATGTCAGTGGAGGGTGGTGGTATAACAGGATCTGTTCCCTCAGGTGGGGAAACAAGCTCAACAGTAGATATAACAACAACGGAGTTGGCCAGAGCTAAGTGCTCCACCTCCTCCTCCTCATCCTCCTCATCTTCATCCTCTTCATCCTCATCCTCATCATCGGCGTCATCCCTGTGTGAACCGCCATCATCATCATCTCCATCCTCTCCCCCGTCCATGGGATAGTCAATAGGACCATCCTTTGTCTCATCATCCTTATACTCCCCTGGATCCTCTTCTGGATCCGACTCAGCAACATACCCTGGTGACTCAGTAATAGGTAAATCAACAGGAGGTAATGGCTGCTCCTCAACCAGAAACTCATGCTCGTCCTCCAATGGTATATACTCAGGGTATATAGGCTCTGGCACGTAGTCAGGATCATGTGGCTGTATGAACATAGGCTCACGCTCATCCTCGTCCTGTGGTACTGGCGGTGTGTGTGGCTCCTCGGAGTCAGGTATGTAATCCGGTAATGGTGGGGCAACCGGCTACATAAGGAGTCCATCGTATCCGTATACGATGACTCGTGGAGAACCTCCATCAGATATCTCCTCATCGGCTCCCCAGAAGATTCTGCCTGGCTTAGAATCGGTGTAGACGGAAGTGTAGGTAATAACAGATGATGCAGAAGACATGACTGCTGTAAAAAAAATAAAAAAATAACTTATATAAGTATTAATTATAAGACTCTTATAGTAATATACGCAGTATAATTTATATACTTGTATATCAATCATGCAAGCACTTAGTAAACTACTAATGCTAAAACAGTGTATGTCATGTAAGCATATATGCTAGATTGCAAACAAGTAAAGTATGTGTGTCCCGTGCAAACCCCATTTGTAAATGCAGTGTTTGAAAATGGTTATAGTCCAGACAAAAACATTTGACTTGGTTCTCTATAACCTTGGTTCTAGATACCAATCTGTAACACCCCCAAATCTGGGTGGCAGCGGAATATTGAATATCCGAGGGCGTTACTTCATAGATCAATAATACAAGATATGAGAACGACCACTAAACGTGTCGTTTAAAAAAGATACATTGGATTAACAAAATACTTGTTCATTACAGAAGCTCATGGCTTCAAATTGTTCGACAATATAAGTAAAGATTTCGGTTTATAACAAATGTTCCCAAAATGTAATACACCCTAAATCTTTAGTACTGACTCTCCAAAGAGTGACCCCAATGTATCTTGGCACCTCGTGCCTTGTTGACCTATGAAAAACATGCTTAAAACATCAACATAAAGTTGGTGAATTCATAGGTTTATGTAAATCGATTGAAGGACCGCAAGATTTCCAAGTGTATGATTAAGCAACATATGCAAACATCATAAAAAGTAATTACGTTTTCCTAAGCTCATGACACTGAAGCTCGACATGTATGAATGCAATAAATTTCCAATAATGCCCGTGAATGATGTTCTAACCCGCAACATCCTAAATCCGACATGGTATACGTTTGTTGTCCGGCAAACCGGCACAGTGAGCGCTACTCACCCAAACGGGGATGTCAATCCCAAATAGATCTATTTATAACACTCGCGCTCACAATCTAGTAATTAACAGTTCATGATAATGGGCTCAGTGGGTTATCACTACTTAGGCAAACACGTAATCAATGTATAAAATGTACACTTGCGTCCAATTTGTAAAACCAAGCATGTTCTTACCCCAAAGATGTAAATCATTTAAAGAATTGTAAAGCATAGGGCTATGAACTCACCTTAGCAGGTAGTTCTTTTTGAATGATAAATATATCCAAGTATGCCAAATGAATCACACCGTCAAATACCTAAGTAAATATGGCCAGTCTTAGTCTACATGTTTTGGCTAACGACTTATAGCATAAACTACAATAAATTGTAAACTAATATATACTGTTATCACTTGTGTTGTGAGCAACATGTTTTATTGAATTGTCTTTACCTTGTTTGCTCTTGGGAAGTGTTACGTTACAGTCAACCGTTCAAGTATATTGTATAAGTGTTATGTAATAATTAATTCAAATTTATTATGTCGTTTTTTTAATTCGTATAATACCGAATAATATTATGTACACGTCCGATTGGCTAAGTGTTTATAAAATCACTTCCGTTCATAAAATACCCATAGGTTTTCTAAATTTACAAATAGTCCCTATGTTTAAGAAAATATAATATTTACATTTTAAACCCATTAGGTTATCCACATTTAACACTTTTATCCATTCAACCTTTTAGAAAGATTGCAAATTTCGGTCCCTTATACCCAAACATCCTTAAGTTTCAAAAATGGCAAAACAGTCCCCTATACTTAATAAAATTCAGTTTTGAACATGTTTTCTACCCAAAGTTTTCCATTTTTGACACTTTAGAGGTCCCTTAACAGTGTTAAAAATTTACATTTCTAAGATAAAGCCTAATTAAGTTCTACCAAGTGGCAATAGGGTTTTATTAAGCACCATTAACATATTACTGTGTGCAGCTATATAAATCAGCTCGATAGAGCGTTATTTAGGCTTATTGGACCTTATTGGGCCCGTTAAGGTCCAATAAGCAATTTAAAGGTCCAATTTTGTTTTCAAAGGCACACAAGCCCTCCTTAAGCTTATTTAAGTTTATTTAAAACTGTTGGCTAAAAAATAAGCTCGGATGAGCTTATTCGAGCTTATTGGGCTCGCTAGCCCAATAACTCTAACCCGAAAGATATCAAAGGGGTCCATTAATGTTTTATAACATGTTCAACTTATTGTTCTAGGCTAAATAAGCACTTATGGGTCTATTTTATTGCTCGGCTTATTTATTAAGCAATTAAGCCTTGCTAATGGGCTTTCGGGTCCAATAAGAACCCGAATAGCATTTTAAACATTTAGGCTTGGTCCGTTGAGGTCCATTAGCTTCTCTAAGCTCATAAATGAACTCTAATAAGACTGCAAAAGCTTGTGTAGCTTATAAATAAGCTCGGATGAGCTTATATTGAGCTTATTGGACACGTTAGCCCGATAATTCTAGCCTGAAGAGTCCAAAAAGGTTTATGCATGATATAACTTATTTTTCCTAGTCTTATTAAGTACTTAAAATTTTAATTAAGCTGTTTTTACTGTTCGGCTTATTTTTAAGCTAATAAGCCTCGTTAATTGGCTTTTGAGCCCATTATGAAACCCGATAAGCCTCTTTTCCGTGTATTTCCAAGCCAAACGAGATATTCCCAAAAAAGGTCTTATAACCCCATCAATAAGTACAAGTGGAACTTATTAATACTAAGCTGTGGGCGCTTAACTATCGGACTGTTAGTGCCCATTAATGTTTGTTTAATGGACTGTTTGGCCCAACACATGATCCGTTAGGGGTTTTGTTAGTCCTATATTAGTGTTCGAGGGCTTAGTTAGTGGTTTTTGTTAAGCACCTAAGCTACAATTAAGCACTTTAACTTATAGCATAAGCCAACCTATATGCTCGTGTCTTATTCATTAGGGCTTCGTTGCCCACCAGTGGACCATACACGGTCCATTGGGTGCGTATGGGTTTGGGTTTGTGGGTGTAAAACCACGAATGAACACTGTTGAGCTTATTTGACCCCCTGACCTTGTGGTCGTTGTTGTTAACACATGCAAGCGTCTAATTAGCTTGTATACTCCTTCCTAAGCCAAACTATCAAGTTTACGCGAAATGTTTACGTATAAGTTTTGTGTATTTTGAGTGGACGTGATAGATTTCATGTAAGTTTCCATTCTTGAAATTAAATGAACAACGATTAATGCCTTGCTCAAATTAAATTTAAAGTTCTCGTTTTATACATTTTTAACGTGTCCTAACACCACACAAGATCATAACCGCGTATATTATGTGCGTGAACCATGCATGGGGTGAACCATGCACGTTCATGCTCACGTTAACTTGTTACACACAAGTTAACGTGACCCTTACAACTAGACATGAATAAAAAAAGAAACGAATGAGATATAGATATGTATGGCCTAGTACGTGACTTACAAAGGTCCTAGTGATTGGTTTCGAGTTAGTAAGACAACCCGAAGTGTATACACGATCGTATATCAACCCTAAGCTTCAAAGCTTATTAAATAACCAAGTCTTGGCGCGCGTCTTATGACCTTGTACCCTCTTATGATCTCGTATGAAGACCCTAGTATTACTTGTATGTTTGACTGAGCTTAGAAGTGTACGTGATGGTATGTTTGATTTTGGTTATGGTCTTAGTTGTGCTATGACCCGAAAACAAGAGAGGAACAATGAAGGTTCTTGCTTAGAGAGTGGTTAAGTATGTGTAAAGGATAAATTGCTTTGTAGAGGCTTGCTTATATAGGTACATTGTCTAGTAACTAACTAGTTTCTAAACCAAGTCCTAATCTAAGGCCACAAGTGGCGGTTTTTGGGGTTTATGGTTAACAAGACATGGTTTTGCCTCAAACCACCTAGTACATATCTTAATTACAAGATCAATGGTACAAGATACTTAGGTTTAAAAATCTTATGGTAATTAGTATGATGTGGTATATTCCGTGCGTACGCAAGAGCAGAGGAAGGATCAAGGTGGTATATTACACAATGTGTATTAGGCTCATTAGGGAACATTAAGGACAGAGATTTAATTAAGCCCTTGTTGTACATGTACATAGTAATAGGATAAGAAGATTTCTAGTTGTGTATGTATTGGTGAGATGTGTGAGTTAATAGATTTATCTACCCATATTTTAGAAATTTACGGCCATAAGGCTTGCTAAACACAAGAATTTAATACATTGTGTGTTTAAGATAAAAAGTAGGATATATGTATTTGAGTGCTATGTAAGACTATTGTAATTCCTGAGTGTGTCTAAAGGTATTTTATTGCGAAACGTAAGCCTATTACGTGACCAATAAAAAAATAAAATGCGCAAAGTCAATAATTACCTTCTTAATAATTACCTGACACTTGCATTGACGTAAACAAGATTTATTTGTGTCCATTACTTAAATGATTATTTCTAGTCTACTACGCAATTAAGCTTAAGAGTTTAAATTAAAAGTAAACGAGAATTGGACTAAAATAAATATGTAAGAATAATAGAGGTCGTAAAATGACCTGAAATAAGAAATGTTATAATCCTCTAACAAGGAACATTTAATGCTCCCGCCTCAGAATTTGATGTAAAATAAGAACAATGCTGAGTTCAATAATTAGAAAAATTTTTAAATTTCCCAAGAAAATTTCAATGAAAATTTATACTTGACACTTCTTAATATCACCAAGATGTCTACACACATTAAATACACATTCACAAGTTTATTTAATAACGTACAAGGTTTGACCTGTTATGATTGAGGACATCATATGATAAATCATAATGGTCCCTTTATGCAGCAGGTCGAAAGTCCCCCTCGTATGGTCCACCCCTCCCAACAAATTTCTCCAAGCTCCTGCATAAAACCTCAGGGTCTTAAGCTTTTTATCAATTTCTTGGATCATAGCTCCTGCTTTATCTCTATCACTTTGTCTCCAAATAGTTTGTGGCAGATACTTCATCCGAATTCCCTTTAGACGATCATCAAGAGTAGTCTAAACATCATTGAGTGTACCATCACTGAACTTATGTAGTTCATCAATACACATCAATCTGTTCTTCAGTGTCTTTGTTCTGGAAATGAAACTCAGGGAATGGAGTCATGCCTGTAAAGCTTCCTTTCGTTAAGATCTAATCTGTAACGTATACCGGCTTTCTAAGAGGTTGAGCTTCTTCTGGTAACTCCTCGACACCTAATTGAAGGATCTTCCCACACGCTTTGGATGACACACATCTTGAAACATTTACAAGGAGACATTAAAAGCTAGACATTCTTCAACAGTGAGATTTGTCAATTTGCCTTGAACAAAAAGAAGCAGCATGTCTTCGATGTCTTAGATGCGAAGCCTTTGAAATCGCCTTCTTTGAATTTATACAGCTTGTCATCATCTCTACAAACAGTGATCCAATCCAGATGCTTGTAATTATGCCATTCGACTATTTGAAGCTTTGTGACAGCAATGATTCTGCGTTTGGAGTAGACATCTCGAGCAGATTCCCTATTAGCAGCAAATCTAAAGAATTGTTGTCGTTTTCGCCCCCAATGTGAGATTCCCAGAGTGCATGTTTGTCGTAGCTAACCGGCACTTGACTCCACAAACATAGTGTTTATACCAGATCTTCAATCCATTTGCTATTCCCGTAATCTGCAGCCTTTGTCTTCGCCACTGAAGTTGTATATGTTCGACTTGAGACACCACCACTTAGATACACTAGGTCATTATTGATGAAGTGATCGAAAGGTATGACACGACGACCTCGAGAATTAATTTATCAATGGTAGTGGCTTTCATATGATCAATGAGGATATTGCTGACACTTTTGGTTGTTTCTAGACTAAATTGATCAGTGGTGTGCCATTGTAACTTCTCAAAAAGAAATATTCAAGTTCTACCAGAGCTCTTGGTATATCCATTCATCACACTCAAATGTTTGACTGGCTAAATAATTCTGGAGTTAGAATATCACCTTTAAGCCGGTTTTTTGATCTTTTTTGTTTGTTCAATCACGAATGCTGAAGGTTCAAGAGAGTTTCTATCAGCTCATTAAATCGACTCGATCGATCTTCCATCTAGGCAAAAGATTTTTAGCCAAGGTTGAACAGGTCCATGAGCAGCAAGAAAAAGTCTTGTTCCAATCACGATCGAGAGTAGGAGGTTTTGCTGGTTTCTGAAACCAATCAGGAAGCTGAGAGGTCTCTTCATCAGGTTGATCTTCAGTAACTCTTGTTTCAAACTCAAGTGCTTGTTCATCTAAATCTTTGGCATGTGCCTTGGCCCATCACTGCGTGAGCAGTACTCGCCAGCAGACTTGGATAGATTTTTGGACCCTTCAATAGACTTGCTAGTTATCTTGGAGGTCTTTTCCTTTGGTGCACTGGTTGACTCTGGTTCTTTTCCCGCTCTTCTTCTCTTGGACCCCCAGTTTGATCCAGCAGGGGGTTCTTCATCTTTATCCTCATCATCTCGACATCTTTTAAATGAAACATTATCTTCATAAGTGTCAAGTATGAGTTTGTCACTTTCGTAAGCGTCAACCAGTGCTTTGTAGAGATTCTTTTGTTCATCAGATCTGTAGATTACTTAGTTGCTCACCATCCATTTCTAATGAGAATCTTCTTCAGCTCTAATTCAGATAGGTTGGCGGCTACAGCATGATATGTCTTAGATTCATTAGATGAATGAGTCAGAACCTCAGCTTCGAGTTGTTCATTTACAGTCTTCTTAATTTTGGCAAAATCTTAGAGACTTGTGCCTTAACTTGTTCTTTGACTTGGTCCTTGATTATTTTCTTTATGTTGTCATTAAGTTTATTGGAGAAGCTTTCATTATCAGCTTGAGCTTCATCTCTAGTCTGTTTGACTGTAAATGAACAACTTTTTGACGGCTTCATCAATTCGTGGTTGGCAATGTACGCATCAACAATTGCCAGAATGAAGTAAACTACTGCAGAACATAGTTCGTATTGCTTGAGTACAAGAAAATTAGTTCCAAAGTTTTTTATTCTAATGGTCAAACGCCGAAAAAAGAGCCAAAGTTAGGAAGATCTTGTAGGGAGGAGCTTGGAACAGTTGCTGGTGTTAGGAACTGGTTTTTGTTAGAAGAAAGTGTATGAGAGGCGTGTATGTGTGGAGGAAAGAGTTAATGTATATAAAAGTAGTTGTCCTCAGCAATAGTAAGTTAATCTGGAACATCTATCAGTTGAAGTAGACTCAGTGAATTAAGATTAAATAAAGAGTCAATACATGTATCTGGATTGGGGTTGAGCATGTTAGAAACGAAGCCAGATGACATAGAAAGAACTTTGCTTTTGACCTTGTCAGATTGATACGGAGTTATGATCACATGATATCTCTATTACTTGAGAGTTTAGAACATTATTCTGTTTGAGCATCTGACAATTCAATATCTCGTCCTTCCCAGAATGACATTCACATCCCTGTATAATTCATACACATTCTCTATATCGTCAACGTTTGTCCTTCTCATTCCAACTCTTCTCTTCCTCAACATTTGCACTGAATTTCTTCATCACTTTCTTTATTACTTTCATCTTCATTATGTCTTACTTCTTGATCTTGAGTTGAGTGCTTAGGATGAACAAAGTCATCACCATCGTTGTCTGAATCAGTCTGCTCATTAACATCATCTTGATCTTCATCATCTTGACCATCATCTTCTTGATCATCATCATCTTGATTATCAACATCGTCATCATCATCATCATCATTGTCTTCATCATCATCATTGTCACCATTATTATCATTCAAGCCTACTTCATCATCATCCTCTTCGTCACTGGACTTTTAAGAGATTTGATCATCATCAGATCCATATGTTGGTACATCGGGAACCCCTGGTTTACTACCAGTTCTGTTGATAAAATATATTGCCTAAAAACATTAATAATATTTTTTCACATCTTTACGTTTTCATAATCACAAAATATAAAAACGTTTAAAGTAAAATTAAACGTAAACAAGTATTTAGTAGTAAATATTCATTTCAAACTTATATCACTCCAAGGTATGAATAAACAAATGCTTGATCCATTTTATGATCAAAGGAAACTTTTATAAAATGTTGTAAACTTTTTATAAACATCACAAAACATTTTTTACATTTAAAAGAAATGTTTTATTCAAAATAAATATTTTGAATTTTAAATTTTCAGACCTAAAACGGCTAGAAATGGTCCAGTACACACCTCCCCTGAATAGGACAAAAAGGGAGCGTCTGAATAAGGGGCGGCCCCCTTAATTTTAAGGGGGCCGACACCCTATTTAAGGGGGCTGGCCATAGACCCCGCTCCTCTAGTCTGTCCTATAAATACTGGACTATTCCCCAACGTTTTTCTCACCTTTTGCACTCATTCTTTCTGCTCAAAACAGCCCACTTATCCTCTCTAAAATCCTTTGATCATTTAATCATAAAGATTTGTTTCCAAGTGATCCAAGCTATATTCCTCAAGTGCAAGAGAAGAATACTTCCATCATCAAGTGAAGAAGTATTACACCTTAGTGTGCATAGCAATCTTTTTTTTTTATTTTGATCTGTTGGCACTTCATATCACATATTTATAAATCATACTTGTAAACTTGTAGTTGTGTGTAGTAGCTAGATCATTGGTGATCATTGTAAGTATATGTTAGATCGATTTGATCTTTACCAAGTAGTGTTAGGTATTTGTATATAAGTAGTGTGAGAAAGTGAAGTCGTGAAGTTGTGCAGAAGTCTGAAAGTTTAAAGAAGTTCGTGAAGTTGTGAAGTAGTCGTGTTAAAGAAGTCGTGAAGTTATTGAATGTTATGAAGAAATTCGTTTTGGGGGGGAAAAAGTTGTGAAGTCGTGAATAAGTAGTGAAGTTATTGTTGTGATTAGATCGGTTCTAGCTAAGATTAAACTATCGACATTTAGCTTAGTGTCCTAAAATTGATATAACAACGTTTGTGTACGGTTTTCTCCACCATAAGTAATTTTGTTTGACATAGTAATGAAACTCTCGAGTTTGGTGCTTGGGAGTGTGAGATCGGCGAAGAGAGGTTCTTTCGTTACTAGAACCACATAATCCACACGCATTTGGTGGTTTGATTGTTCCTTAGCTGTTATCTCTTGTCTTACTTTATCATTTCATATATTTACAATTCACTATTGTGCAAGCATTGAATTCACTAAAAAGGTCGAATCAAAGTTTTACGAAACATACTTAAAACTTAAATTTTAAAAAAAGCGGTAAACATTCATCAACCCCCCCCCCCTTCTCTAGTTTCCACATTTTGGTATTATAACCACGTTAAACAAGGTTTTTTTAAAATAAATATAATTTTAAAACTTGAATCAATCTATGGAATACGGAAAATAATTTAGAAGGGCAATTCTATGCAAATACCCACCACGTATATTAAAGTGATGGATTTCTTTATTGGAAAAATAGATTCGAAACTTATGTGAAGTCAAAAGATCTAGATCTTGGCAAACTAAAAAGGATGAAATTGTGATCTTTTCAACAAACAAATTGACGATCTGAAAAAGAAAACTTGTAAAAAATAAAGAAGCCAAAATGGTATTTATAATGCTCTACCACGAAATGAATATGAAAGAATTTTATGTGTCAAAACCGCAAAAGAAATTTGGGTTACTTTGTTAATCACTCATCAATTAATAATCAAGTTAAAGCAAATAAAAAGATCTTCTATGTTCAAACAATAAGGAACAATTCATGATTCCCGGAAGAGGAATCGATAAATAATGGATTTGCTAGATTTAACATTATTATTACTAGTCTAAAAGCACTTGATAAAGGTTTTTCTAGCAGAATTATGTTATGAAGTTAATTCTTAGAGGCATAGCATCCAAATGGGCGGCGCCAAAGTCACGATAATTGAAGAATTAAAGGAATCTAACAACTCTTTACTTGACGAACTTATTGAAATTTAAAAAGTCTATTAAGAAGTAATCAAGAAAGACTTGAAACCATCAAAAACAAAAGAAACAAAGTAGATCTATTGCCTTTAAAGCTAGAAAGGAATCTAGTGATGAAGATAGTTCAACCTCCGATAGTGAAGATGAAGAATACAACAATGTATAAGAAACTTCAAGAAGTTTCATCAAAGACAAAGGACAATTCGTAAAATAACCATATAAATAAGAAAATCATTCAAAGAAATAAAGAATGAGCAAAAATAAACAAGTGAAATAAAATGTTACAAGTGAGGAGATCTAAATCATCTCATCAAGAATGTCCGAAAACAATTAAAAATCAAAAATCGAAAGTGGCTTCGTGGGAAGGGCAGCTTGAGTGATGCGACGATGATTAGAAGAGGAGAAGTACCAAGGACGAAAAGTGGTCTTATGGCTAAAGTGATTCCAATGAGGCAACTTATCCTAAACCGAATATTTTATGTGATGACCAATCATTACTATACGATAATGAAATTAAGAAAATGAATATAGAACTATGCAAATTAGGACTATAAGTCATTGGCAAAAAATAAACTCTAAAACAAGCTAAAAAGAATTAAGAAAATGAAGTACTAGAACTAAAAAACAAATTAATCTAGGTTAGAAAAAGGTAAGGAAATAATTGAAGAATGTACATTATGTTCAAGACTTAACTTGAAAATGTGTGCTTAGAAAAAAAAATAACTAGCCTAATAAATTTAATGATAGTAGTCACTCACGTTAAAGAAAAAATAATAATAATTCTCAAAAGACTTCCGGAGATAAACTGGATTATTGTTTTAATTATACCAAAGGATCACCTACGAAACCAAACAAGTAAATTTGTAAAAGCTCAAAAGTCGAAGTCAAAAGAAAAATGATATAATCAAACCTAAAATTTATACTTATGAAATAATACTAACATTCCTATTGCAAGTGAGATGAAGTTAAACTTTTTATCAACCCCTTCCTAAAAACCCGGGAGTCAGGATTTACAAAACCCACAATGAGGGTCAAACTCACCTCTGAGAATGACTGAATAATCCTCAGTCCTCGGGGTCTAAAACACTCAAGCTGAGGAGAGACCAAGGTAGACAAAACTAATCCTAATCACATAATAAGGAACCATTCACATCCACTTAGTTTTCACTCAAAATGTGGAAGTTTGATCACCATGTATGTGTCATAAACCAAATTCAAAACATATGCGGAAACAATAACCTACGGAACATGAAACTTTGGGGACCAAATGGCAAAAGCCAGCACAATCTTTGAAATGGTTGTGTTATCTCCAAACATACTTTGTCTACTGACTTAAATAATTCATGACAATGTGTTTTTTTTCCCATGACCATATCAATTTACATTGTGAAGATATTAACGAAGATTATTCTAAAGTCTAAGGTACGTCTCACTTTTCATATTCAAAGAATATATATTATAAGTAAATGACTATGTGTTACTATGATGATGTCGTATAATTAAGTTCTAAAAATAGTGTAGTCTCTTAGAAATACCATTTTGTTGGTTTTTTTAGATCTTTGAAGAATAGTTCATATATGAACTGCTCTTATGCGTAGGATTATAGTCCAGTCGTCTACAAAATGGAAATCTCTATGACCACATAGCAAACTCACGTAGATGAAGAAGAGAAAGCTAGAGAGTTTAACAATTAACATAGAAGTAGGATTAGTCGCGCGAAGATCATAGACACACTATGGATGAAACAAACTCCCTTCTACTTCAAACGATCCATACGTCGGATTCATGTCAACCATCAACTACTGTCCAATCGGAATCACACTTCTTGATATTCTCAACTTATACATCTCACTATTTTATTTCTTCACAATCACAAATCTCGTCTCATCTCAAATCGAATCAATTAATTTTCTTTTCAAAGAAATTAATTTCTTCTCCTTGCAAGAAAACTCATCTCTAAATCACCTCTCAAATTGTCGTCTTGTAATCTATCTGCGTTCGATAAATAGTCAAAGAAACTTTTTAATTAAACAAAAAGGTTTAATTAAAAATTGTCATATTCAATTCTCTACAAAAAACATGGCCAAATATTATGAAGAAAATTATTCCTCAGAGTTCGCCCCCTGTAAAATTAAGGGGATCGGCCGTGTAAATTGGGCGGCCCCCTTAATTACTTAAGGGGACCGGCCACTGGAAAAACAAACTTCCCTTTTTCATTCAAAAATACATAGCCAAACACCATTTTTTTTCCTTCTTCCCTCTTCCCCGCTTTTATTATTATATGTGGAGACGAAAAACCCACTCACCATATTCACCATAATCAAACTTCAAAATCACCAATTAGCCAAATACGCAAGGCAATTAACAAACAATCAATCACACATCAATTGTAAGTTTTTCATCATTCTTTTCATTTGATATCATCTAATTTTTGCTCCCAATCAAAACGGTGTTCTTTATCATTCATTTTTTTTTGTCCTAGGAATTTCCATAACTATAAGATACTCGTATCATAGAACACAACATTCAGATTGAATGAATCAAACACTAAAAATGAGTCATAAATTTTTTGTGGTTCGAAATTATCATAAATATACTTTCATAATTTTTTTTTAGCAAAGTTTTAATAATCGTTGATTCATGCCAAAAACATGGTAAAAACAACACTATTTTGTCCATCAAAACGTACATTTTCTAAATGTATAACTTTTCAAATCAATAGAAAGAGTATTATAAAATAAAGGTAGTTTGGCTCGTTTCTTAGGATCAAATTACTAAGAAGTCAAAATGACCACCACCATACATTATGTCCACTTGTATAAACTCTTAACATAGGCATGTATATAAGACATCAAGATATATAATACATATATATAATGATTATAATTCCTGGATTGTAAAAATAAAGGGGCGTTTGGCATAACCTTTTAAGAATTTGATTTTTTAATAAAAACAAACACTACTTAACTGTTTTTCAAGTTCAAAATACTAAACCTATAACTCATCACCGAATGATATATACTTGACATATAGTTTTTGACAAGCTTAAACTAATTCCATGATATAATACGGGGGTAGTGGGTATTGGTTTCATGGTCTTGTTGATTGAAATTATATAACTAATATATATTCCTTGACATCCAAGATTAAGTCAAAAATAAATTAAGAAACATATGGATCACTTCTTAGGAGTTATTTTGAGATTCGAAGTAATCCTTGTCCCACATTTGTCATTTTTTTGTAACATTTTATGTTGTTGATAACTTGTTTAGGTGACAAAATGCCAAGAGCCACTACCACCGATATATCCCTTACTAAATCCTACATCCCAAAAGCATCCAAAATCCCCAGCATCTCCCCTACCATTGCCAAATTCTATAAATCCATTGAAAATCGCAATATTCACGAAGGTCGTATTGTTGATCAAGCCTACTACAAATCCAACAACATCGAGCGTCTCTTCACAAATATTCGCTTCGATTGTCTCTTTAAATCAATGAACCGATTATTCCGACATTTATTGTAGACTTCTATAGTCAAGTCACGGTTCAAACCTATGAATATGGCTATCTTTTCATCTCCTTTATGATTCAACATGAATTCATAACTCTCACTCTTGCTTAATTCGGTCAAATCCTAAAAATTCCTTACAACGGTCAAGCCATTTTTACCAACGAGTAGGACCTTGCATCTCTTGAGTATTCTCAAGAAACCGAGGGACCATATTCTACCGACCTTCCTACTCCTGACGATATTCGTCGACTTCTTGAATTGGAACGTGTCATGGTAGACCGTACCATTAAAAGTCAAACCGTCACTCTTACTCCAAATCAAATCCTCACCAAAGAGCTAAGCCCAAACATGAAGCAATGGGAAAAGCTTATTCAAGAGAATGTGTTCGGACTAGGAGGACATCGGGACCATCTCCCCGCTTGTCTTACTCACATATTGTATTTGTTTCCGTGAGAACAATACAAATCTTTGCTTACCTTCTTTGACAAAGAATCAAATGTCTAGAGCCAATCCCAACCACCAATCTTATTCTACCATATGGTATGTGCTTGACTCGTCTTATCGACATAACAGGAAGCATATCCTTACCTGACAATGGCATTTATGAGACATTGTTGATCGAGTCACGCTTTCCTCTTGGCTCTTAAACAAACTCGAGACCTCGAAGTGATCGTGGGCAAGGCAACGCCATTCCGTCTCATCCTCATCTTCTTATCACATCGCAAACTTCACTCATCATCATTATATGATGATGATGATGGTCGAAACATCTTTTGCAAAGTACTCCCTTCACATACCACCTATCTTAACTCTCTTAATAATCCACTCAACACCAAAACTACGAAATGCCTTCCGCTTCCGAACAAACCGAGAAAAACTCCCTTTGAACGCAAACCACCTGCCAACCAAACGCAAGAAAATTCATAAGGATATGCGCGGAAGGATCAAGCTCATTTGGAAAGGCACTAAAAGGAGTGGTTTAGCAAGAGAAGAAATGAAGACATAGGATGGAGGTGAACTAGATTGCTAAATGTAGTTTAAGACAACTTTTAACTGATTTATTTGTATGTTATTAACAACTTGTAATGTTGATCATCCGATGTATTCGAAAAGACTTATATGTTGTTATCTTTAGTACTTATTTGCTATCTAACCTTACAACCTTTTGGTGTTTTAATTAAAATCAACTAGTTATGCCATTTTGGTTTCATGATTTACTGTGTTTTATTAATGTAATAAGATTAAATATGCTTATAAAACTCTATAGGGCTTGCTGCAAATAAACCACCAAAACAAAAATACCCTCACAAAAATCCTGAGAAAAATAGTTTTTCTGTGAAAAATGGGACTAACAGTGGGCGGCCCCCTTAATTCACAATGGTCGTCCCCCTTAATTTTAAGGGGACCGCCCTTAGCCCTTCACGGGTAAAACAATATTTTCACTGCTTTTTGCCTCTTAATTACTTAGATCAGCTATCTTACCCAGAAGCTTGAACAAACATTTGGAGATTCCTAAACTTATCCAAATTTATAAATCAATACACCATCTCCTTCCTCAACATCAACAACCATGCACATTCATGCCTCCACTAGAGCTTCCAATTTCCAAGGTCCTCCAAAGAAACTAAAAATCAACAAACATCATTCCTCCAAAAGTAATTGTTTATGGAATTTAACCTAAGATGAGAACACAAAACTTCCATCACCCAAACTTCCAAATTCCATCACTCTAGTGCTCCTAAACACCCTCCAAAACACCATCCACCAAAGCACTCTTCATCTTCAATTGATTACATACCCAAATCACCACATCATCAACATCACCCGTCACAAATGGTTCTGAAACCCATCAACATCTCCTCCTCTAAGAGTTACTCCATCACCTCCAACTCAAGATAATGCATCAATGGACATCACTCTTACTCTTTCCCCAAATACCCCACTTGATGTCCAATTTGATACTCCATCACCTTCACCACCTATCATTGCATATCTTATCCCTTGGAATTTCCTTGAAGCACATGGTAACTCATGCCTTTGTTGTATCCACAATCATTTTCAGGTTAAGTGATGAACTTCACTATATGTTTTCATATATTGAACACATGCTCTCACAACCACCAATCATCATCACACCACCTCCACCATCATCCCTAAACTAAACATGCTCTATGTTTAGTCTCTTAAATAATTGATCCTCTACCATTTTGCATGCAAGTCCTACAGAGATTTACTAGTTATAGGGCTTTTTGTAGTTTAAATTTCATGTATGTCAGCATGTTATTTTCTTATGTATACATGAGTGTGTTTTACACACTATTTTAATCTTAATGAATGATCATTGTTGGTTGTATGTCATATTTTTCTTCCTTGCTACATGTTAGAAATATTTGTATTGTTCTAACCCATTTTGTAGCCAAGAAACCATAGCTGGATTCCTTGGTGCCCTCAAACGAGGGGGAGCACACATCAAGGGGGAGCATTTATTCCGTCGATTTTACTAGCAATCCTCGACGATGCCTTTTTAATTCTACAAAAAGGGGGATAAATGACATAAAACTCACTAAATACTTGTTTAAAAATAATTTTACATTTAATGAGTTTAAATTTTGTAATCATCAAAAAGAGAGAGATTGTTGAAAAAATATAATGCCTAAAAACATTAATAATATTTTTTCACATCTTTACGTTTTGATAATCACAAAATATAAAAACGTTCAACATAAAATTAAACGTAAACAATATTAGAAGTAAAAACAAATGCTTAATGCATTTTATGATCAGAGGAAATTTTATTCAACCTCAAACTTTTATAAAATGATGTAAACATTTTTATAAACTTACAAAACATTTTCTATAATTAAAAGAAATGTTTTATTCAAAATAAATATTTTTAATTTCAAAATTTTGAACCTAAAACGGCTAGAAAAGCTCCAGTAAACACCTCCCCTGAATAGGACAAAAAAGATGAGCGTTTGAAAATGGGTGGACCCTTTAAATACATGGGCGGCCCCCTTAATTATAAGGGGGCGACACCCTATTTAAGGGGACCGGCCATAGACTCCGCTCCTCCAGTTTTCCCTATAAATACTGGACTATTTCCCAACATTTTTCTCACCTTTTGCAATCCTTCTTTCTGTTCTAAAACAGCCCACACATCTCTCTAAATCCTTTGATCATTTAATCATAAAGCTTTGTTTCCAAGTGATCCAAGCTTAATCCCTCAAGTGCTAGAGAAGAATACTTCCATCATCAAGTGAAAAAGTATTACACCTTAGTGTGCATAGCAATCTTGTTGCATCCATATCACATATTTGTAAATCAATTGTATATCTTATAAGTTGTGTGTAGTAGCTAGATCTTTACGATCTTTGTAAGTATAGTTAGATTGTGGTGATCTTAACAAGTAGTGTTAGATAGTTATGATATATGTAGTGTGGTGAAGTGAAGTGTTGAAGTTGTGAAGAAGTTGTGATGTTGTGAAGAAGGTGTGGGGTTGTCAAGAAGTTGTAAAGTCGTGAACAAGTCGTGAAGTTATGTTGTGTTAGATTGGTTCTAGCTAAGATTAGAACTTGACATTTAGCTTTGTGTCGTAAATCGGTGTAAGCAACATTGTGTATGGTTTTCTCTGCCATAATGGAGTTTGTTGACATAGTGAAGAAAACTCTCAATTTTGGTGCTCGGGGAGTAGAGTAGGGCAAAGAGGTGCTTCATTACCGAACCACTATAAACCCTCGCGTTGTGGTTTGATTGTTCTTACTCTTATCTCTTGTTTTACTTTATCATTTCATATACTTATATTGCTCATATTGTGCGAGCATTGAATTAACAAAAAGTCGAATCTAAGTTTTACAAACATACATAAACCTTAAATTAAAAAGCGGTAAAACTATTCAACCCCCTTCTAGTTTTCCACACAAACCCTCATCTTGTTTTAAACACGAGGCATATCCAACCAAGTCACAACTATAGTACCCCAAATGAAATCACAAACCCCAAACCCTCATCTTGTTTTAAACACGAGGCATATCCAACCAAGTCACAACTATAGTACCCCAAATGAAATCACAAACCCCAAACCCTCATCTTGATTTAAAAACACGAAAAACATAAAAAAAAAACACAAAAACGATTTTCGTGTAAGGGTTTGCGTGAACACACGGATCCACACAGATCAAAGTGGACAGTTCTTGAAATTTGCGATTAAAAGTTTGCGTGAACCCCAGCCACTATCACGGCCTCATCGCTGTTGACCATCGAGCAACCATCACGACCTCATCGTTGTTGACCATCGAGCAACCATCACGAACAAATCAAAGAAATGTATTTGTGGGTTTGTGTTTCAAGAATAAGAAAGGTTTGTGGATTTGGTTTGTGAATTTGCATCTGTTGAGAGTGACATAGATTTGTGAGATGAGGTTTTGAGAGAAATAAAACAAGAAAAGTTGAAATGAAATGTATGTTGCTGCAAAAGATTTGTGAGATAATGAGTTATTATATTTTTTTTGGGGGTTAAATATATATATTTTTAATTTGGGTTTAATTAAAAGAAAAGGAATATTCTTGTGACGGTGATGGAGGAGAAATGGTGAAGGGTGACGTAGAATAAAAAAAATAAAAAAATTAATGATGTGTATAACTAGCCGGTCATATTGGTGACATTGACACATGACAAACAAGTTCGTTGGTGTAGGTAGGATAAAATTTAGTTCGTTGGTGATGTCGAGACATTTTGAAAGTTCGTGAGTATTTTTCGACTTTTACCCAATCGCATATAATAAAATAGGAAAC